>MU105591.1:260642-468545 GCA_012274485.2 Sinapis alba
ACTTCACTAAACTTAAAATCAACTCCAAAACTATTTAATATACACAAAACTAAACAAATATATGTAAAAAATGATTTTTCAAAAAAATTGGTTAGGCTTCCAAAATCTAACCCTAAAAATACATACAATACTATGACATATGTTTCCAAACCCTAGACCAAAGAATATCAAAAGATGATAGATTCACTCATCTATGTTGAGAACAATTCAATTTTACTAGATTTTAATTTATATCATTTACAAATGTTTGTTATTACATGATTTAGATTTTTCCTCCATAAAAATATTTTTTATATAATTTATAAATTATTTTTTAAATTTACTAAGCAAGAAGACTTACATGTAAGTCTTCTTAGAAGACTTACAAAATCACAGAAGACTTAAAAAGACGGAAGACTTAAATAGGCTATAAAGGTAAAAACGCATATAGTTTTTTTTTTTGGTCATAAGGGGGCTGTTGTAATTTCACTACACTTTTAGGTTACTTTTGCATTTGATTGATGTTTGGGTACACTTTTGCATTTGAATCCAAGTTTTAGGTTGGTTTTGGCAATTTTCCCTTAAAATATATAAATGATTGATTTTTCATTCCAACAATTTAAAAACCAAGAGATTCTAAATACAACATACAAACACTCTTAAAAAAACTTAAGAAAAAAAAATATTTACTCACTAAATCACTAATGAAAGTAAAAACTATCTCTCCTTCTATACTAATGCAGTCCTTAAACATCTATCTCATAATCAATACATCTCCCTTCAAAACAGCTCATATTATGATCTACAATCATCATCTTTCGCATCTTCTTCAACTATTTACATTTTATGTGTAATCTTCACCCACCAAACTTCATATTCCAACAAAATTCTACATTATTCTCTTTTTCCACTTTCAAACTATCATCCTTTCAATTTGATGTCAAATTATTATTACTCTTTTTAAATAAATGGGGAATTGTTCATTGTATTATCTTTTATAAACAAACTCAATTGTTTAATGATTTTCTAAAAAAATGGTCTCATATAAAAATTATTAAATCTTTAACTATTGTGATTTAGTATTATTCAAACTTATATTTATCATATTTTCTAAAAAAATATTTAACAAGTTAAAAACTAAATAAGTACATAATATTATATATTTAAACGTATTTTCCGTGCGTAGAGCGGACAACAGATCTAGTTAGATTAAAAGCAATAATTGGTTGAAAATTAATCAATCAAAAACTGTTTTTTATTTAATTTTTATTTTACAAATTATAATATTATTTTTAACTAATGTAAGTATTTGATAGTAGTTAGATTTTTATAAATTTGTAAAAATGAACTTATATATCCCTAAATTTATAAATAGAAAAACAATAATTTAATTTTAAACATAATCTTTTCTAATATATATTGCAATAAGACTAATAAGTATAATTTACTCTAATAAAACACACGTAATCATAAATTACCATATGCTTTTCTCTTAAAGATTCAAAACATATAAAATCAATACATGAAACACATGAACTCAAAGCAAAATACAACAGAGAAACTCGGTGATGAAGTATGGTATTGTTAACCTTGTTGCCATATTGAAGTTTGCATAGAACCCATGACCCATGACCAAGAGCTCAACCAACAGTGAAAACAGCAGCAGTATGTCTCCATATATAGCCTTGAACATGGATTTGTATCAGACCTCATTTAGATCTCTTTCTGACTATCCAAGCATCAAGGACACTATCACCCAAGCAAAATAATATCAATTACTTATAAGTATCATCTTGACTCACACTTACATATTCTTCAGCTTCGGGACTTGAATTTGCTTCATCAACTTCTTCCGAAAGATGATTTGTTCTCTGATCAAGAGAGACAGTAGCATCTGTTCCGGTAGGGTATATCTCACTGCTTGAAGGTGGTTCCGTAGACAAGTTTGGGTCAAGTGCTTCTTCGTCCTGACCTTCTACACCAGATAAATAAGCGGCGTTGGACAAGACTCTTATTCTGATTATCCTGCAATTCTGCCAATCGAGAGCCTGAGTCAATGTTCGTTCTCTGCTTCAAAGGTGCATCCTCAACTCTCCCATCAAATCACTTCCAAAAGGAGTAAAATCATTCCCCTACACAACAAACACCATTAAACATAAGAAGAGAAAACAAAGAGCTAACAAACTCAGAGTTTATTCTCAGACACCCCTAAATGAAAAAAATATATTCTCCATATCTCCTTTATATTCTCAATACCATTTTGTCTTTACATATCCTAAACTAACCTTCCATTTATTTATTATATATCATCCACCTAATAAATATATTAAATTCTTGAATTAAATAAATCACCCACCAACATGGCCCACTAACAACCTTAACCAATCAAATGTAAGATGACCCACATGTCTTTAATCTCTCTCCTTCTCCCACGGACAGCTCCCTCTCAACGGACAGGAGGAGAAGTCTTCTTCTTCATTCTCCATAGCTGAGTTGAAGCTTATTACACAGGTATTTAAATTCCTTTTTGATGTATTTTTTAAAAGAAATATCATCTAAATTGTAGTGTATATAATGGGTAATGGTAAAAAGATAAGATTTCATGAAAAAGTTGAGATTTTATTCTAGATTTAGAATACTGTGTTAATTGATTTTAGGTATATTTTATGTACTTTTATGAAGATTTTGTTTTAAAAAATATCATTTAAATGTAGTGTATATGATGGCTAATGTCAAAAATATAAGATTTCAAGAAATTTTTGAGATATTAGAGACGATTTTGAATATTGTGTGGACATATTGTGTTTATGGATTTCAGGTATTTTTCCTTTCTTTTTTGATGAAATTATTACTAGAATATTTTTAAAAATAAATGTATAACTCGACTTTTGTAAAAAAGTAAGAGTCAATGAAAATTAAGAGAGATTTAAAAGGACGGTTTTTAAAAACCTTGTTTATGAACTTTCGATTGAGATTTATATTTAAGTCTGTTTTTGATGATTTTTCTTGGTGTAATTTCATTAAGATAGAGTTTATAGCATGTGTACTAAAAACCCTAACAAAATCGTATATTAGTTAGTGGGAGGACAATTTTCGGGTATTACTAAGATAACTAGTTTTACTAATTGAAAAAGGTTTTACTAGTATTAATATGTTTTAGAGTTTTACTAATATTACTGGTAGTACTAATTGTAGAATTGAAAGAGTTACCATTAGAAAGAGAATGTAGAGTGTGAGAACGAATTTTTTTTCTTAGTAATGATAATTATAATGATTAGTCCATTTTATTTTTCAGAAAAAATGCAAAATCCGTATTGCACATTCATTTGTTTTGATTACGGAGGATATTATATGAAGGATGGGGCTGAAATGAAATGGGTTTCGGGTGATGGTGAAGGAGAAGAAGAAATTCACACGATTGTGTTGAAGAAATCAGCGGAGGAGGTGACATACTCTTGTTTGGTTGAGTGTATTTTCAGAAAGATAAAGGTAGAAGAATCTAATATGGAACCGAGGATTAGTTACTTTCCAATGGTGTTGAATTCGAACAAGCTATCATATATATGGAATGATGAAGACGTGTTTGGATATCTACTGCAAGTAAACCATGAGAAGTGTAGAAGTGTTCTACATGTGGAGTTCAGCAATGATATATACAAAATGAATGAAGAAGTGCAACTTTCAGAAGATGATGATGAAACTGATGTCTATGCCGGTTTATCCGATAGGGAGGCTATTGATAGAGAGGCTACAGATAAAGAGGCTACTGGTAGAGAGGCTACTGATACAGAGTCTCATGATACATAGGCTGGTGATGAATATGGTATTGATGGTGTGCTCAATTCTACGAAGATGTTGAGATGCATGAGAATGTTCTTGGAGATACATAAGTAAGACCATCAGTTGAAGTCACACTTGTTGTCTATCAGACTCAGGATGATGGTATGGATTTGGTTTTAGGTCAAGAATTTAGATCGAAGGAGGAAGCACAAGTTCATATGCAGACCGCTTCTCATCAGAAGTGTTTTGAGTATGAGATAAATAAGTCGGACAGATCGAGATATGTGATAAAATGCCGAGGAGCGAAAGACGGCTGCAAGTGGTTTGTGCGAGTTGCAAAGCTAGTGAATTCAGATCATTGGACGGTTAAAAGTTACATCAAGTAGCATACATGTTCTGTTGTTGCTACAAGAACAATACCTAATAGAAGGAGAGACACACCACAAATCGTTGCGGCTATGTTGGCTCAAGATTATCCCGATAGTTTTGACACACTAGTTCCCAATTCTCTGATCGATTTGGTTCATCGCAGGGTTGATGTGCATGTATCATACCCAACATCATGGAGAGGAAGAAGACAAGCTGCTAATGAAGTGCGAGGAAGTCCAGAAGAGAGTTTTTCTTTATTACACAGTTACATGTACATGCTCGAGAAGACGAATCCTGACACAGTAACTCGTGTGGTAGTGGATAATGCCAACAAATTTAAGTATCTGTTTTTTTGCCTTGGGATCTAGCATAGAAGGGTTCAGCATGATGAGGAAAGTCCTCATTGTGTATGCAACACACCGCAAGAATGTTTATGGTGGAGTTCTATTTGTTGCGGCTGCTCAGGATCCCGATCATCACACCTACCAATTGCTTTCGGTGTGGCAGATGGTGAGAAAAATGATAGTTGGATGTGGTTTATGGAACAGTTGAAATCAGTGATATCCGATGTCCCGGGATTGGTGTTTCTTTCGGATAGAAACAAAAGCTTGATCAATGCAGTAGGTCAAGTGTTCCCTCAGGCTGCTCATGGATATTGTAAATGGCATTTGTCTCAAAATGTTAAAGGTCACGTCCGTAACAACAGAGACACTTGTGCATTTAAGTTTATGGAGTGCACACATGATTATACGGAAGCTGAGTTCTTATACAGTTATCATGCTTTTCGCAGAAAGTATCCTTCTGCAGCGATGTATCCTTCTGCAGCGATGTATCCTTCTGCAGCGACGTATCTTGACAAAAATGTTGAAGAGAGGAAATGGGCTAGGTATTACTTTGAAGGAGATAGGTACAATGTTGACACCACCAATTCAGTAGAATCTTTTAATGGTGTCATTAAGGACGGAAGAAAGTTCACCTTGTTGCCAATGTTTGATGTCATCATTGCAAAAATGGCTGAATGGTTTAACAAACATAGGAAGGAGGCAGCTGAAATGCCACCCACAATAAAGCTTGTGCCTATTGTGGAAATGGAAATGTCCAAAAGATGTGTTGATGCAGGGTTTCTTGAGGTTTATGAGTTAAACAACTTTCATCTTGAGTACAGTGTGAAAGGTAGTGACGAAAAGGTTTATATTGTTGACATGGCTATGTTAACTTGCAGCTGTGAGCAATTTGAGAAAGACAAATACCTATGTGTTCATGTTGTAGCTGCTGCCACATTCATGACTGATAAAGCGGAAAGGGAACTCCATCTATCTGGCTTATCACATGACAATATATCATGTTCCTCATATGTATGATTGGGTTATACCAGAAGAAGTTAGAGCACTAAAAGTACTTCCTCCGGATCATGATGTCAAGAAGGGAAGACACCAACAAACAAGGTTTCCATCAGCATGAGAATCTCGTGGAAGAGGAAAAAGAGGGAGAGGGAGAGCCAGAGGCAGCGGATCCAGGGGAAGAGGTATGGGCCAATGGTTTGAATGTGAAAATTGTTCAAGTAATGCTATTACTTAGATTATTGTGAAATTTGGATTACTTATACTACTTGGAATTTCTATGTGTACTTTGTATTAATGGTACTACTAAGTACTACTATGTGTTTTGTGGACTACTGGTATTTCTTGAGATTACTATTTGTTTTGTGGACTACTGGTACTTCTTGGGATTACTATATGTTTTGTGGACTACTGGTACTTCTTAGTATTACTATGTTTTATATGCATGTTTTTAAAAATCTTTTATTTTCGTCTTATTATTTATTGTTATTAGATGTCACTCATATATTTTGTATTTATATGTATGGATATGTGTATATTTATGAAATTATACATAAAATATTAGGTATTTGTTAAGTTGATAGAAAACTTCTCATTATCATCCTTATACTTCTATGACTAATGTCTTAATGGTAAGACCATACTGAGGTGAATAATACAAAATTAATCTTTTATCAAATATTTTTCTACCAATATGTTGTATACAATCTACAATTGTCTAAATGAATTGGTCCTACCATAAAAAGTGTAATTTCGATGAGGTATTACTAATAAATGTTGAAATTTTTATAAAGTATTATTAGGAACAAGATAGTATTACTACAACCTTGGGGTACTAATATGAGTAATAATAATATTAAATTAATTCATCATGTTTTACACATTTTACATATTTTGCATATTTTACACGTGCTTTGGTCGAAATGTTTGGGTCAATTTGTGTTTTTTTTCCTTATGTATACCTACTGTTTTCTTAATAATACACAGTAGTACAAATTTGAAATTTTAGACATAGTTTTGCCTTGTTTTCTAGTTATCTATACCTATTACAACACTTCAACACAGCAACACAATCATACAATCATAAACTTCCAAGTTTTTCAGATCAACAAAGCATAAGTTTAAACATACCATCCTAGAAAGTTCATTACAAAGCCGATAACATTAAATATCCAAAATATTTTAACATATTATTAGTCTTCTAAGCCTCTGTTTTAGGCTTCTTCTTTAGCCATTCAATCTCTTCAGTATTCCCCTCGGTGAAAGGAGAGGAAATCCACTGGGATGGTGCACGTGCCCTTTTTCCGGTGGTGGCGTTGTGAACTTAGGTGTATGTTTCCTCACTGCCATTGTCTTAGGCCTGGAACGTGGCTTGTTGGTCACCACAACAGGAGTAGGAGGAGCAGGATTTCCCTCAGTTCCACCCGTTTCCACAGGAGGAGCAGGAACAGGAGGAGGAGCATGAGTTCCCTCGGTTCCACCCGTTTCCACAGGAAGCAGGAGCAGGAGCAGGAGGAGAAGCAGGAGTTCCCTCGGTTCCATCCGTTTCCATAGGAGGAGTTTCTTCAGTGTTTGTGTAAATGGTAAGAACCCCACCTGCTTTCTCTTCCTCAGTGTATTTCTCAGACTCTTTTTCTGCCTCTTTCTCTTTCTCTGCTTCTGCCTCTGCATTTTTCTCTGCCTCTGTCTCTGCCTCTTTCTATGCTTCTGCCTCAATTTCTTCTTCTAATTTTTCAGCCTCAATCTCTTCTGCCTCTTTCTCTTCCTCTTTCTCTGTCTCTTTCTCTTTCTCTGCTTCTGCCTCTGTCTCTGCATCTTTCTCAGCCTCAATATCTTCTTCTAATTTCTCAGCCTCCGTTCTTCAGCCTCAGGTTCTTGAACCTCAAACTGAGCCCCTTCTTCTTGAACATCTATTCCCTCTGTCTCATCATCCTGTTCTTTGTCCTTCTCTTCTTCTCCTTCCTTCTCTTTCTCTTCTTGATCAGTTTGAGCCTCTTCTCCTGCTTGTTTTCCTTCTTCGTCAACTTCATTTCTGTGATATTCCGAGTCAAAATCCATTCCCTGATTCTCAAAACCTTCATTGTTGAACGAATCCTTCTCCTTCAGTTGCTTTGTCATCTTCCTCACCTTCCTTTTCATTAGAACTTGGCTTTTCTCAATGGCATCAAGCTTGGTCTCCACTATCTCTTGCTTCCTACCTTTATTTTTAGATAGTATTGGGAATTTTCAATGGCCTCCAATCTCTTATTCAAACCCTTCATCTTCTTACACTTCTCATTTAAAACACGTTGGCTCTTTTCAATCCCATCAAGCCACTTGTCCATTGTCTCCATCTTCACACTTACTTCTCTCATGACATTCATCGTCCTCTCTTCAAGTCCTTTCAACACGCCCTCCAACCCATTATCAAAGGAGACTGCTTCTTCATTCACTTTCTCTTTGTCTTTTTTCTTAGGAAACTCTCTTGTTGCCACATCTAACTCATAGAGCTCTTTCCACCATATTGGCTTCTCCTTTATAGTAAGCCATGTGTTCCACAAGGCACTTACTCCATCTTTTTTTTTTTATCATAATCTGGCTCCTCGCTCACTGTTTGCGCCATGAGAGGTGCTTCATCTACGGTAGGAACTAGATAACTTTTAATTTCCTGAAAATAAAAACCAAAACAATATAGTTCACAATATTGTTTACAAGTTACTTTAAGAAAAACTTATAATTATGTACCTGAGTATTTCCAAGGGCATCATACAATTCCTCAAGTGGATAACCCTTCATACTGTTACTTTGGAAGCGCCTCTTACACATCCTCGGACAGGAACACAGACAGCCATCTACTCCTTCTCTAAATTTAGCATTCAGAGCTGGAATAGACTCAAATATCAGGACCTACATAAAGATTTAGTCAAAAACCACTCATACAACAAAGAAAATTTAACTTAAAGATTAGGGGTTACCTCTAAAGGAACTATGAGTCCCGGGAAATTGACATTTTTTTTGGTTTCCCCTTGAGATGCTTCATCACATGATTTATCGAATGGATAGCATCTTCAAATGTCAACCGACCCCAAGGAAAGGTTTCACACACATCCAAATCATTGACGACTCTCAGTATGAAAGAGTCAATCCGTCCATTATATTTTCCATTCCCTCTGATAACCGTGCCTAGGAAGAAGAACACCGCCATCTTGAGTTGATCCCCTCACGACCTCATACTCAACAGCTTTGCTTCCACTGATTTCATAGTAATCTCACCATGTGACTTGAAATCCCTATCAACAAACTCAAAACTTCCTAACTTCTCATAATTAACCGGGTATTCACGGCATTCCAATCTGGAGATGAGTGCATGCTCCCTCATAGAATACAGGATGGGCACGCCATTAACCGGAAACCACGCTGTGCCCTCTTCTTCGTCTAAGGGAATAGTTCATAGCAGAAGTATCCACATACCATGCAGCTTCAAGTTTGGTTCTTTCGGCATGTGGAAAAAATGCCTAAACTGCGGGTTCTTTTCAAACCAGTGTAACTCATTCTTAAGCTTCTTAATGACCTCCACAGTCTTGCTCACATAACACCTGCTTCATATCTTACATGTCTTGGTGAACTCAGTGTTCTTGAAGTAGAGCTCATCAGGTGGGAGTGGTTGGCATTCCTGCAAGCCATGCAAAACCAGAATAATGCTTTTTATTCACAGCAATACTAATCCAACGAGTAATACAATTAATTGCTACTGACTCTAGTAAAACCAGTAATACAATTACGCTCTACTAGCACTACTACTACTACCGATAATACACGAGCAGTCACACTTTATTGGCCTACTTTATTCAACTAAAACAAATACATGAGCAGTGACACTTTGTTCAACTAAAACAAATACATGAGTAAAACGAATACACAACAATGACACTCAATTCAACTAAAACCATACACACTCAATTCAACTAAAACCATACACACTCAATTCAACTAAAACCATTCACACACATGCACTGACACTTTATTCAACTAAACCAACAAAATATTTTACCTCAGAGGGTTCACACAAATCATCACTATCGTTCCCGTCTGATAGCTCTTCCACATGCTCTTCTACAACAAGATCAAAAAAATTTCGGGCTCTTGTTGACTTCCCACGTTTCTTCTTACTCTGTTTTTTTTTCCTCCACGCTTACTTTCTGTCATTACCTCCTTCCTTTGAACATCAAAAAAATAACACACTTAAAGGCAAAATCCATCCAAAATCCAGAATCAATACTTTGCCTAATATCAAAACAAATTTTCAACTCTATTTCAGTTTATATTTGGCCTAACATTCAAAGAGTCAATCTTTACAATTTTGATTTCATATATAAACCATTAAAGAAGATAACGAAAACTACTTATATTCAATTTAGGAGAAATCAAGTGGAAAACCCGAAACCCCCCACAAAATCGTAACCTTTTTGGATTTTGTTCCAACATATACCAAATCTAAGATTTCACCATGTTTTCTCCATTTTTGTCTACAAAATTTAGAAGTTTTCCCCAGTTTTCATCAACCCTAAATACAAAATACAACGAAATCAAGGTCAAGAAATCACCTACCACGATAAAAGATGTCGATTTGGAATATGGAGGCTCGATTATCACACAACAAGAAGAAGAAACGGCGATATTTTTGATCTAGGGTTTATCTTCTTTCTGTCGCCACACGAGAGAACAAAAGAAGAGAGAGGGGCTAGAGAGAGACTCAGAAAGTGAACAAATGAGGGAAACAAACCGTTTAGTTTTGCAAATCAGGGGACCCAAATCGGGTTGTACCCGTGTAAGTTTGGGTGGCCCGGATTTCTATGGTCGGGTTGTGTAATAACCTGATTTCATTAAGGTTATATTTGTCTTTACCACGTTTTTGTATTTAAAAAAAAAACTATATTTAATTCTAGGGAGAATTTAGAATTTTATAAGAGCCATAGGGGTGTATGAGAATAAAGTCCAACAAACTCAAAACCTAAATCCACAAACAAATCACGAGACGAAAAAAAGATAGATTTGAATGGCTTACAAGCATAGAACGACCATTGAAGCCACTGAATACATTCAATTTCATAGAAACTCAAGAAAATAAAATGCACAGAGCTAACAAACCCCAAACCTAAATGGACTCGTCCAGTACTCGCCGGAAACTGAATCAGTCCACTGTCTTGCCGAACTATCCCTCATCAGTCACCTCATCTCCGCAGCTAAGATTGGAATCACTGTCCCATTCCATTTGATTTTGCAACCAAAAAGGGGAAAGGTGATAAAAACCCAGAAATCAACTTCGAAACACAGAAATCTCCGTCAAAATTCAGAAGAAGAACATAATTTTGATTTTGATGAAGAGCCACGCAAAGTAATATAGAGAGAGACAGAGAGTTCGTAGAGATAATCTCATATGCTTTTAATGAAGCAAAATTTAATCGGTTCTCAGATATTCTTATATATTTTGATACTCTCTATATGGATGGTTAATGATTAAAGTGTCTTTTATATACCTGAGTTTTTGAATGACCAATCAAATCATTCCAAATCTCAAATCGAATTCGTCGCATTTGTCCTTCGTTCTTTCTTTTTCCTCGCAATCATCGCGAACATTGAGCTAACTCGGGTTCGTCGCTTGGATGCTGAATCATTAAGTTATTGATTCCATTTTACAAGGTACGTATCTTAAATCGTATTCCATTAAACCTAATGTTTAGAATCCACCTTACACAATCAATCGATTTACAGGGATTCCGATTTACAATATTCGTAGTTGTAATTGGACTGGACTAATCAAGGATCGGAAAGTGTGGATGGTTTGTCTATTAGGGAATTTGATAATCAACAACTGTATAATCATAAGAAAAGATAGACGTCGGGAATCAAAGCTGATACCTATTGAAACAAATTGAGGAGGAGAAAACAGCTAGGACTGTAAAAATTGAGAATACTTGGTTAGATTAGACGGTAAACTGTAAGACTTGGTTACTGACAAAATTGTGTAACAAGATATACTTTAGTATAAGTTAAATGGTATAACTGTATAACCATGCATAACTTTATGGTGTATTTTTTTTTTGTATTGCAAATGTGTCTTTCTTCTACAAACATACACTTTGATTATGATGGACATTATTCTAAGTCTGGAGATGATTATGAATGGATCCCAACCGATGCTCGTTTGTATGCTACATCCTTTAGGACATCATCATTGGAGGAGATCACTCATTCATTGTTGAATGAGAGGATATGCAGGAAGATGGAAATAGATCAGTTTACGAAAAGGCTAGATTTGAGTTACATTCCATTGGTAGTGGAACCTAAAAGGCAATCATATATTTTGGATGATGAAAATGTGTTTATTTATCTAACATTAGTGGATAAAGAGAAAATAAGAAGTATTTTGCATTTAGAGGACATCCGACAATTTGAAATAGTTCAAATAACTGAGCAACTATTAAGAGTTGAGAGAGAAAGCTCATTTAGTAGGAACTATAGTGAGCGTGAGAGTGGATACGGAGAAGAAGAGAATATGGGCACTAGTTTGGAACAGAAGGAATACAATGAACATCCCCTCAAGAAACACAAGAGAAGTAGGTTGTAAACCTTTCATTTTCAGTCTTAATGTTTTTACTGTATGGAAACGTTGAAAGGTGAGATTTGTATTTTGTGTTTGTGCAACTGAGTGAAACTTTTTTCTTTACTGGTATAAGTATGATAGGTAAACTGAGTAATAGGACTGTAAATTTTGAACTTGTTAATAAGTCACGAAAGTAAGATGGTTATATGAGTTATTTTCTGTTGATTATGATGTAATCATAACAAAAAAAAATTCCATCTCGTTACTTATTAGTAATCATGTAGGAATTATATTGTCTTCTTATAGCTTTTTCGTTAGTATTCACATTGTCTCATTTGAAAACTTACTATGACATGAAATCAAGTTTATGTTTAGATGATCATATGATAAATGAATCTAGGAAACATAATAAAATTGGTATAACCATAAAATCAGTCATTCAATTAGAGTAAAACTGAGATAAATTGAAAAAATTATAAAGTACAACTTTGATGTTTTATGTAAAACTGCAAATTTGGTGAAACTTCTATCTCGAAAATCATAGGATAAAAATTTCCCGTCCACCAGCTTTTCTAATTTCTAATTTCACTCCTCCCCTTCCCAATTGGCTAAGTATAAAAACCTTTATTTTGGGGTTTCCCCATTCTCTATCTTCCATTTTCTCTCTCTTTCACATTTATCTCTCTCCTCTCTTTATTGAATCCCCCTTTCCCTCTTTCTCTCCATCCCCGAAAGAGAAATAATGTCGAACCCAATAACGGCCACTTCATCTTCTACAACTGGGGATATTACCGGTGGTCGGAGACGAGTAAGAACTCCAGGAATACCTAGTAAGTGTTGGTGCGGGGAGAGCATCATCAAGCTCATCTCCAAATCCAGGTAAAATCCATATCACAGCTATTATCGGTGTCTCTATGCGGTTTCACTAAAGGTACATCCGTTTAGCTTTAGTTATCGAAGGCTTGTTCTCTTAAGCTGTTCGTTTAAATTTTTTGAACAAAATGTTGTAACAATAAGGAGCAATGGTCCCAAAATATTGCCTAGGATGATAATGATATCAGGAGGTTGTGTGATCATTCGTGTCGTTGCAATTCTAGGATTTTTGATGTACAAGTAATTCCTGTGTATTCATAATTCCTAAAGCTGGTGACTAAGTAATGCGAAGTTCGACTACTACGAAGTTTGGTCTATTGAAAAAATTTCTCTAATGTTTACGATGTTGGATAACTGAGAAAGTGAAACTAACTTCAAGTTATTCTTAGTTTCACGTTGTTGCCCAATTACAAAAGCATAACTTTAACAAAGTTGGAGCTATTTAGAATAACTTTGCCATATATAGAATAATTTTACCTTATTTAGAAATTCATGTTAACTTCAAGTTTTCTGAGATTTTACGCAGTTGGATAATTAGAAAAGGTAAGAAAACCAATTTTAAGACACATTTGCTGAAATATATGTTCTAATATAAAAGCATTCAACATCACATACCAAGTTCAAGACACGTCAATACATAAGATAAAACCTTACAAAGGCTCTATAACCCCGTGCCTCCGAACATAAGGATCACTGTTATTGACCAATTGTCTGAACTCCTCAACCTCCTCCAAACGTGGATTGAACCCGAAGTCTGATAATCCACCATCGGTTTCAAGATATAATTCAAAAGGACTAAAAATACATGTATAAATGAAATTAGGAAACGTTTTACTCAACTAACACATTTAAAACTATACAGATTTAAAACTAAACATATAATATAATATATTTACTGAAACGGTTACAAATCCTCCACATCTTAAGTACCACAATCACATGTCCACGACCCTTCATAATTTCAAAATGATCTCGGAAGGCATAAGCATGAGTGTAAGTTGCCACATATTTTATCTCAATCTCACTATTATTTATAAAACAATGTGTATCAATTACATTAGTGTAAGCAACTTATTAAAGTTTTTCCAACTTATTTAAAGTTATACTATTGAAATACAATCATATCTCTTTGCCACTGCTAGAGGATCATCCCCATTATACAAGGGTTAATCACCTTGTCCAACCAAATAAAATGAAAATCTCTCTATTTACTTGATAAAACGAATATCTTTCCATGTCGAACTTGATCTTGGCTTCTCTCCCTCCTTCCATGCTTCATAAGATTCTCTCAAAGGTAGCTAAACCCATCTCCAGAACTTCGGTAGTGCAATCAAATTGCCAGAGAAGAATACTTCTACCGATCTGCAGATCTCTTTCACTTGAATGACTTGATATATGTTGTCAATGCTGTTAGAAAATTCAAGCTTAATTGCTACCAATTCGATAATACAGAGGCCATCTACATGAGAGGTATTTATGAGTTCTTCATCCTCCATTTACTTGATGAAAGAAGAGAAAAAATCCATCTTGTTGGTGAGAGAAGATTGTTGTTGGCCAAGTACGTAGATGGTATGTTGAACTTAGCATTTAGTGTTAATGATAGAGGATTGGTTCACAACTATCCTAGTTTTACTCGTGAATTTGTTGATCGGATGTATCACATGATCACTACTTCGGTATTCTCAGGCCATTGGGCTTACGAAAAACCTGAGATGTTTATGTCTCTATTTGAAAGAATAAATCCCAACGTGTCACATGATTGCTGGTGCTCCGAAATAATATAACCGGTGTTTGTAGTCTCCTTAGATGGATCAAGAACACGGTGGAGATGTGATCGTTGTTTCTGGCAATGTGCAGCTTCAGACTTTTTCAATGAAATTCATTTGACCACATCTCACTGGCCAATTGAAGATTAGTTGTGTTTATGAGTTATGACATGTACTTTTTTCTAGTTTTACTAAGTTTATGTAAACTACATTTCACATTATGCAATGTCTCTAGTTTTTCTCTATAAATTAATATTTATTAATTTTAATTTAAATAAATATATCAATAACAACACTTGTGTCCGAAGAATAACAATAAAAAAATTGTAAATCTAAAAGTGTGACTTAGTTCAATTTAGAATAACTTTATAACTGGCACAATCTATATTAGTTGAAGTTTTATTACGCTGTACAGATACACCAAGGTTTACAATTTCACCAAATCTTATAAAGTTTTCAGAAGTTATGGAGAAAGAGATCATAATTTTATGGATCAGATCTGGATGGTCCGTAAAATGGCCTGGTTTGGGTTGTAATTATGCAAGTTTTTGTTGGTTCCGTGGTCTTTTGATAATTTTTCCGATTTAAATAAAGATTTATTTATTTGACTTTTTGGGCAGGAGTATCACATAATTTTTTTTTTTGGGCAAGAGTACTGGAGCAATTTATTCGAGTTCTCGTGATGAAATGTGACAAAGGAGAGATGTGAGATTGAAGAAACCAGAATTTGTGGGTATGGAGTGGGCTCTAGTGTTCTTGAGAAAAAAATTCTGTCATACTCTCTCGTTTTAATTAATTAAATAAAATTGTAATTAAATGCAAAAAATAATAAAAGACCATGAAATCTAGAGAAACTTGCATAATTATAAGTTTATTAAGTGCATTTCACGAACCATCCATACCCGATCTATAAAATTCGTATATGTAACTTCATAACTTCCAAAAATTAGTAAGGCTTGGTGTAATTGTAAAACTTGGTGTAACTGTGAAACTTAGTAAATGTTAAACTAATTTTGATTGTATCTTTTACAGCCGCACTTAGTAAACTTTAGTAAAAGTTAAACTAATTTTGATTGTATCTTTTACAGTCGCACTTAGTAAACTTTAGTAAAAGTTCAACTTACATAGATATTTTTAACATAAATTTAGTAAAATTAGAAAAAATTACATGTCATAAACACACAATTAATCTTCAATTGGCCTGTGACGAGCAATCAAATGAATTTCATTACAAAAGTCCCAAGCTGCACATTGCCAGAAACAACGATCGCATTTCCACTGTGTTCATGATCCATCTATGGAGACTACAAACACTGGTTCTATTATTCTGGGGCACCAACAATCATGTGACACTTTGGGATCTATTCTTTCCAAAAGAGACATAAACATCTCATGCTTATCGTAACCCCAATGGCCTGAGAGTGCCCAACTAGTGATCATGTGATACATATGATCAACATATTCACGAGTAAAATCAGGATAGTTGTGAACCAATCATCTATTATCAACGCTAAATGCTAAGTTTATCATACCATCTACATATTTGGCCAACAAGCATTCTCTCTGACAAGCAAGATGAACTTTTTCCCTTTTTTCATCAAGTAAATGGAAGATGAAGAACTCATACATACCTCGCAAGTAGATGGCCTCTGGATTACCCAAATGGTAGCATCTAATCTAAGCCTTAATGTTCTAATAGCATTGACATCATCTACCCAATCATTCAAGAAACTGAGATTTGCAGATCTGTAAAAGTAATCATCTCTGGCAATTGTATTAAACCAGGGGAAAGCAACTCTTGCACTACCAAATTCCCGAATAGAGGTTGTTGCTACCTTGGAAAGAATCTTATGAAGCATGGAAGGAGGGAGAGAGTTTAAGTTCGCCATGTCTACACCTTAACTGTAATGATGGTTATTAGTCAGAGAGATATTCCTTATAAGGTTTATTTATTTGGAGAAGGTGATAAACCAATTAATAATGACCCTCTAACTCAGTTAGAAGTATTAACTCCTCCATTTAAGTTTGATTTGATGGACGACTTGGAAAGACAAAAGTAGTAACTTCAACCGCCGCCAAGAAATAATCTTCATTATATTTGAATAGTATAACTTTAAATTAGTTAGTAAAACTTTAATTGATTTCCTGTATAACTTTCTCGATTTAAGTGAAAATTTAGCTGATGCTGATTGTAAGACTTTGATAAACTTAGTAAAACTTGGATTAAACCGTAATGAAAGAGATAATAAAACAATTATAAGTCGGAGAGAAGAAATGAAAATGGTAATTGTAAGATTAATTTAATTGGAAAAGGTCATATACCCTTGAATTTTATTATCTTTTTTGTGATTCGATCATGTCACACTTCTCCATTTAATTGTGATTTGATGGATAGACACAAGTAGTAACTGCAACAGTCGTCTCTCTCTCTTATGTCTTTTGGGGATGATCATCATTAGCCTTTACTCTCTCTCTTCTATCTGTAATGGCATTAAATTTAAATTTCACTAAATTGTCAACTTCTCGAAACCCCTCATTCTCACTCCCATTAAACATGCAGAAGTTTAGATCAAGTAAGATTGTATAACTTTATAGAACTAAGTGAAAATTTAAATATAACTGATACTGATTGTACAACTTTGATCAACTTAGTAAAACTTCAACTAATTTAGTGATGCTCTTAACCCAACTACAAGTAAACCCATCAATTTAATGATCCACTTACCCACTAAAACTAGGAGAGAGTAAGTTCTCCATTTAAGAGATTTGATTGATGCCTCGAACATGCACAAGTAGGAATTAACTTCTCTTCTCTGATAGATATAATCATCATTAGCCTTACCTCTCTCTCTCTCTTCTGTCTCCCACTCCACTAAATCCAATTAATTTCAAACTCCATTCCAGCAAATCCTATTAAATAGTCTCCTTCTCGAAAACCCTCCTTTTCATCCATTTCTCTGCAAAAATTATCAAAAAAAAAAGCAATCAAAATACTCATCATCTCTCTCAAGTTTCAACACAATGGCACCCTACAATATGCTTGATGAAGTTGTGTATAACGAAAGCATCACATCATGGTGTTTCAGAGTGAAATTTCTGAGGATCCACTCTTTCTATTTCTATGTTATCGGTACTGGACCGAACTGGATTTGTGTTCTAGTGGATGATGCTGTAAGTTTTAAATAATCATTTCTCAAGTTTCTAATAACATGCAACAATGAAAACTAAAAACTTGATACTTAAATTTGATCTTTTCAAGGAACAAAAATGGAGATGACCATTAATGAAGGCCTTGCAGATAGATTCAGAGGCCTTGAGAACCAAGAGGGCAAGTTGGTAGAAATATTTCGGATAGAAGTTGTCCATACCTATCCAGGTTTCAAGGCAAAAAAATCTCGATTTCGACTAACTGCTACGCGGTATACTCAAGTCCACATCATCAATCCTCTAAACAATCGGTATTACATGGAATTCAAGAGTATCCATGAAATCCCTCACATATGCAGTATGGACATAAACTATCCCATATGTTTGAATGCTAACAACTAAAATATATTTCAGATATGTAGATGTAAGTAACAAAACCGAAAACACTTATCTGGTAGATATAATGGGAGTGGTCTTAAACACAAAAGCCCATTTTGATGACCCTGCAAGGCCAAAAATGGTGTTTTATATTAGCGACAACATGTAAGTTACAAAGAAACATATGATCACAGCCAAATGTTTACATTAGTGTAATTGACATACATTGTTTTATTCATAATAGTCAGAGTCATATAAAATGTGTGTTAACTGGTGGTCATGCTTATGCCTTCCGGGATGGATTTGAAAGGAGGAGGATTCGTGGAGAGGTGATTGTGGTCCTTAAGATGTGGAGAATCTGGAGGTTTATAAGTAAGTGTAATATATTTTATGTTTAGTTTTAAATGTGTCAGTTGAGTAAAACGGTTCCTAAACTCATTTATACATGTTATTTTGGTGATGCTGATCTTTGGCTTGAGACTGATGGTGGATTATCGAAATCCAGGTTCAATCCGTGTTTGCCGGAGGTTGAGGAGTTCATGCTATCACTACTTAACAGTGACCCTGATGTTTGGACAAACGGGGCTATGGGGCCTTTGTAGGGTTTATCTTATGTTTAATGCTGCTCAAACTTGTTTTAAATAGGTCCAACTTTTACTTTTGTAATTGTCATACTTTTTAAAACTTATAATAACTTGAAGTTCGTGTTTGTATAAATAAGTAAAAATTTGTCCAAGTTTACTTCTGTAATTGTCCTACTTTGTAAAACTTAGAATAACATGAAGTTTGTGTTTGTATAAACAGATAAAACTTTGCCAAAGTTCTACCTATATTTTATCTTTTATACTTGTCCAACTTCGTAAAACTTAGAAAAAAAGAAAGTTTAACTTTTTCATTAACTCTTGTACATCCAAAGTCCTAGAACTACAATGACAAAAGGAATAAGACTACCTCCTAATATAATTATCTTAGGCGTAATTTTGGGACTCTCACTACTTATTGTTGGTTTGAGAACTTGAACCTTTTCTTCTAGCATTCGAACTTGAAAGTCCAACTGTTGTATCTCTTTGGTGAAAGCTTCATCGACCCATTTGAAGACGTGCTTGTCGTCTATAAGCTACAACATTTTGTTCAAAATTTTTATCAGACAACTAAACAAACAAGGAGCCCATTGAGACACGACCAAAAAGTATAAAAATTTGCTCATAAAGCTAAATGGATGTACCTTCCTTTGATCTGCATAGAGACACAGATAATACCAGCGATATGGGTTTTGAGTGGATTTGGGGATGAGCTCGATGATACCCACCCTGGACCAACACTTACTCGGTATTCCTGGAGTTCTTACTCGTGTTCGACCACCAGTCGTGGAAGAAAAGACATACATATTTCTCTTTTGGGGGTTGAGAGAGAATGGGGATGATAGAAAAATGAGGAAGAGAGAGAATGTGGTTGAGAGAGAATGAGGAAAATCTTGTCTTCAACGATTTTGGAGTGTGGAAGGGAAAATTATAAAATTTGGGTGGGAAGATTTTTCCAAGCCTTTTAGAAAATACGTGGTTGAAGTTTGACCAAGTTTGAAATTTTACAGAAAATTTCAAAATTTTACTTTTTTAATTTTTGCATTTATCTTGGTTTTACTGTACTTAAATAACTGGTTTTATGGTTATACCAATTATATTATGTTTCCTAGATTTATTTATCATGTCATCATATAAAAATATACTTGATTTCATGACATATATAAGTTTTGTAATGCAACAAGGTGAATATTAAAGAAAAAGCTATGAGAACACAATGTCTTTGCATGACTTATTACACAAGTTTGGAATTTCGTATCTTCAAATTTGTAAAGTAACAAGGATATTTTACAACGTTTGGAATTTGTAAAGTAACAAGAACGAGTTCTTAATTCAATCGATGAAAGGGAGGAAACAAACAAGGGAGAGAGAGACGAAGTCGAAGGTCCCAATGGAGAGAGAAACTCGGAAAGAGACAGAGAGAACGAGAGGGGAACTTTCGAAAATAACCATCAATATCAAGAGTATGACAAAAGATAAGACTATGTGAGAATTACAAAGAGTATGACATAATAGATTTTTCCTCATTAAGAGCATATGGGATTATTCCTCGGAGTTGGCGCTTGGCCCATTGGAGTTGGGATCGATTAGGGTTTGAATTCACTGTGTGATTGTGTCAGGAATAAGGGAGATGATGTTTGATAAAAAAAAAAGAAAAAAAAAATGGAGATGTCGATGGCTGAAACAAAAAAATGGCTAAGTGTTGGTTCTGAAATAATTTTTCTTAGTGATTTTTGCGTTTCCTTTAATGAAACTCTTTTGTAACACGAATTTGATGCTAAGATAGGGTTGTGATCCGATTTTGGCATTTTTAGTAGCAGTTGGTGAATTCGTGCTACCACGAACTGCTACCAATACTTATATTTCTTGTAGTGATTTGTCGTAATTCTAAAAATGCGAGCCTGATAAATTTGTTGTAACAAAAAACAAGGGCTGATAGAATCCTCCTAAAATTATGAGAACTTTACAAGGAATTATGTTTCTTTACAAAAACTCAAAACAGTCACGAGACATTTCTTGTTTATTCCCCTTAACCCATTCCTCTCCTCCTCCTCTCAAGGTAAGTCTTTTTTTTTCAAACATTAGTTAGGTAGTTTAGGTAACAGAACTATATTCAAAGATTGGATTGCAGTATTTAAACAGATTTTTGTTTTTTTGAATTTAGATGGCTCATAGGAAAGAACCCCTATACTATTCCAAGATGTTTGGAAGTACATCTTCCTCGGCCCCATCATCTAGTTTGGATCTAGAGGCAGTTCCCAACTCTTAGACGTCTCAGAGAGTTTCTCGGATGCTTTCTTATCTTGCACCTCAGATACCCCACCGATGCCTCCACCTCCAGTGGCTCCACACAATGCACCTCCTGCCCCAGCAGCCGAACATTATTCGGTTTTGCTTGTACCTCCATCTGCACCTTATGCTGCATATACAGTCAAGGATCTTCTTACCCGGACTGGACGAATTTTTTTGATATTCTAGACCCCGATCGACCACCGGGTACTTATTCGTAAGTATTTTTTAAAAATAATTTTAAATTTTACATCATATTAATTTGTAACAAGTTGATACTATTTTCAGGTTTGGTCTCAACTACCGCGTTGGACAAAGTGTTTCTAACACGATCAATGGATATTTTGTTGAGGCCCATCCGAACTGAAATATGACACATGAGCACATTAGGACGAGTGGTTCAAATGTTTAGCGGCAAGTTTTTTTCCAATTTTTATACTTAATAATTAATAATATATTTTAATATTTTAAATTTTTGTTTGTTTCATCAAAAAGTGGAACTGGTCCTTAGCAGTCAATTGAGAGGGTAAAGGCGGAATTTTTTGCAAAAGAAAAGACCCGCCTTTCAAACACTGTCTCGGATTGGAAAGACAAATGTGAGTACTACGGTTATGAGGCGAAACCCACCAAACTCACGAAGGATGTATGAGATGGCCTCGTTGCCTTTTGGAACCAACCCAGCTCGATCCTTAAAGCCAAACAGTGTAGTATGAAGGACGCAGATGGTCAATTTCCCATGGGTCATACAACCATGCAAAAACCCCACACCCGTTACCATATAGAGATTGTAAGTTTTATTTTTAATATTTAATTTAATTTTAATCTTACCAATTAGAAACTTTTACTTTCTATTTGTTTGTAGGTTTAGAATACATGAGTCTTACCATCTCTATTTAATCTATTCAAGTTTACTCATGGGACATCAGGTGGGACTTCTGTAGATCCACGGTCGGAGAAGATCTACTACGATGTGGCTGCTCGGATTGAAGAGCGTGAGGCGTAGCTAACCCAACAGTCTACTGGTGGATTATCCGTCAAATTGTCTAGAGAGAAGGTGGACAAGGTCTTCCAAGAGATAAATTTTTACATTTAATTTATTTTAATGTTTTAATACAATTAATTAAATTAAAATGTTTCTGTTTTCACGGTGGCTCCTAAAAAGCTGGGACGGACTCTGAGAATAGGCTTCGTCAACGATGTCACAAGGGCAACTTTGTTCTACTCTTCGAGACAGGGTCAAGAGAATTCTCAGCTGCGGGATCAAGTAGATGCCCAGCAGGCTCGCTTGGAATCCCTTGAGGGTCTTCTCAATGTTATGGCAGTTGGAAACCCGCTTCTGCAGAGAGCGTTGGACGAGAGACGACAAACTCAGGTATGCAACACCCTCCCCCCCCCTCCCCGATCCCACGGCTGAAGTACAAGACTCCCTGGGAACGAACACCCTCAACAACCACTTCAACAACGTCCTTCATTAGCTTTATGTTACTTTTTTGTATTTATAATTTAAATATTATTTATGAAATTAATATAGTTTTTTATATTTAAAATATTTAATTTTGAAAAATTTGTTTTATAATTTACATATTTTTTTTATTTTTATAAAAAAATACAGCAATGAAAAGTTAATTTGTCGTAATATTTACAAGGAATTTACAAGGAAGTACTTGTAAGCTCCTTGTAAGGTTTACAAGAAATTTACAAGGAAGTACTTGTAAATTCCTCGTAATGGTTACAAGGACTTTACATGGAATGACTTGTAAGTTCGTATAAACCATTACGAGGACTTAACAACTACTTTGTAAATTCCTCGTAAACTCTCAAGCACTTAAAGACGATATTACAAGAAAACTAATCGAGTCTTTTAAGACAAAAGGTAACTATGAAATTATGAAGAATTCGTCTCCTTCGCGTTTACGACAAATTCGTTTTATTGTAAATGTTAGGAGGACATTACAACAAATCTTTCTTTACGATGGCATTTTACAACAAAATTCACTTCCTTATTAATTCATCATAACTCTCATATTACGACAGATTAACAAGGATTACCGCCCTTGTAATTAATACGTTTTATTGTAGTTATAGAAATCTAACCAGATCTGAAAAGAAAATCCTTGCTGTTATGCGGCTTTTAATGAATTGCGTTTTGGGTTAAGTAATGCTTACGTATTTTTATTGGGAGGAAGAATGTGAGTTGTCATCTCATCATCTGACTCTTGGTAGATTGTTACACCTGTCGTTTGTTTTAGATGAGAGTTCTCGAAAAGGATTTGCGAAGAACTATTTCGGAATCTCGTATCATTTTGATTTTATGCCTTTGAGATGTTAGAGACCAGCGCAGTGGGTTTAAGGCAAGACCTAGGCTTACTTTCGGTTTTAGGATGTGTGATGACTATTTCTGATTACGTATTCTGTTTGTGGTTTTCACCTGATTCTATTTCAATATTGAAGTCTGTGATAAGTTCTCGGCTTATATGACTTGCATCAATCGGGAACCGAGCATCCCTCTGAATACAATTTCTAAGTCTGGAAGTGCTGACCAAAAGTTCGGGTTTATTTTATAGCGCTATTATCATGTGTTAGATGTACGAGATCTATCTCTATGGGAGGAGATGGCTTAGTCTGTTTAGGACGTATTAGAGTTTGTTGTGATCAGCAACAAACATGATGGTAGGTGCTACCATTTTTGAGAGCTGTCGAGATAGGAGTTAATGCGCAGGATTTGTTTGATCTTCCAAGATGGTGTTGTTAACGAGTAAGGTATTTTTGACAAAAATGATTTCTTAAGCGTCTGCAACGTCTCGCGATGCTGAAGGTTGGTCTTTCTTTGATATGCCACATTTTGTGCTTGAAATGTTTGCGGGCTTAAAGATGTTCGTAGTATGTTTGGTTTCTCGTATGGTTTCCATTTCCGGGTTATACGATAACTATATTTTTGAGCTTTTGGTAAGCAAATCGTAAATTGCTATTGTGGAAAATATTTTGCAAGACTTTCTAGAAATCGTATTGACATGGAAAAATATTTTGAAATGTGGGAGTATATGAGTATACATATATGTATCCACTCCCCCCCCCCCTCCTTTTTGAGAGGGGGATAGCTGAAATCATCTTGCGATGTGTTGCCTACATACCCCTTTCTTGGATCAAGCCGTCTCTTAGTTAGGTTTCGTGCCGCGAGTGTTTTTACTCGGCGGTTGATGATGCGTTGATCGCCTTAGTTGCAGTGGCTAGATTGACGTCTTCTTACGGGTTTGTCTCCTCCAGTTGGGTTAGGGTGTTGGGTTCACAGACTTTTTCGTTGTCCGATGTTGTTGCCAGGTAGCCGTCTCCGAGTTATATTCTTTTGAAGTATTTTCAGCCATTGGCTGGTTTGCCTCCGAGCGTATGGGTTTTACCATTGAAGTGGTCGTGATTTGCCTCAGCTTATGTTCAGCCAAGAAGCAAAGTCGCGACTGTTTTGGCATCCCCAAATTGCCACGATTCCGTTAGGAGTTGGGAATTTGATGCCCAAGTGGTAGGTTGACGGGACTGCCTTCATGGCGTTTATCCATGATGTTCCCTTAATGACGTTGTAGATTCCCGGATGGTCGACCACTGAAAAATCGACAATTTTTGTGACCTCTTAGGCCATTACTGAGAGTTTGATCGATCTGAGGGTCATCGATGTTGTGCCCAAAAAAACGGTCAGAGGTTTAGGCGTTGGTACGATTTCATCCAGTTTGACGTTCATTCTGCTTAGGGTTTTCCAGAATATGACGTTGACCATGCTTCCCATATCGACGAGGATCCATGCCACTTCAAAATCTCTGATTACGAGATCGATAAATAGTGGGTCGCAGTGGGGCTGGCCGATTCGCTAGTTTCTTCTTCGTTGAAGGTGATGGCGTTGACTGGAGAGTTGAGAGAGGGAGACTTGCTCGACTAGTTGCGCTAGTCTCAGCTTTCCGCTGATAAGATATTATGGATGAAAATGTATCGTGACAGTACTGTGATCCTCCGATGATCATGTTTACCCTTCAACGTTGTTGTTGTTTGCTCTTATGTATTGTTATCGTCCGTGTTTTTTACCCGACCGGTTCCCTAGGGGAGCATTCTATGCTGGCAGGTTTTTATCCTTTCTTGGCGGACGGTCGGTATCCAGGATGAGATCCTTTATACCGGTAATGCTGGAGAGCTCCCATAGGAGTAGTTTGTCCGTTAGTCTCGCACCAAGAAGTTTGCAATTTGTGGTAGAGTGCCCTCTAGTTTGGTGGAACTCGCAGAAGGTGATCTCGTCGAAGTTGTTTTGGGTCCAGGTGTTCCCCGAGGTTCTACCTTGATCGGACGCGGAGTCGATGGCATAGTTATGCGCTCTCTGGAATTCCTCCCCCTCGTCGTTGACATACTTGTCGTTATGAGGGTTTTTCTGTTTTGATTTTTTCTCCAATGCATCTTTTAAAGATGTCCTTGCAGGCCTATGCTTCTGAGATAGGACTTTTGTTTCCTCCTCCATGATGATAAATTCAGTGGCTTTGTGGAGAGCGTCATGGATTGAGCATGGTTTTTCGAGATTTATCCATTTCCTAAACTTTGATTTGTACCAAAGTCTTTTACGGAGGGCGTCTATGCGACTTTGTCGCTTATCCCGATAACTCTTGCCATGATGACTTTGAACCTCTTTGTGAAGTCGCGGAGCGGCTCATCTTCCTTTTGGGACAGACTCCAAAGATCCACGTCGGACGTTTCTCGATACATGAACATGGAGTATTGTTTGAGAAACTCCGAGGGAGTTGATTGAAACTTCAGATGGAATCTTGTTTTAGACGAGAAACCATTCAAGCGCTTCTCTCTGGAGATTTTCGACATAGAGGCGACAGTAGGCGACATCTCTTTCCCGTTCCCTCAATCTGGCCCTACCCATCGCGATCTCGAAGGTTTGAAGATGCGCTTTTGGGTCAGTGGTGCCATTGTAGATGTGGATGTTGATCTTCCCAGGGTCCAAAATTTTCATCTCAGTAATGCATGCAATGAAAGGAGTTTTTCGATCTTCGTCGAGAAGTCGATTGATCTCCGGTGCAGTATTGGTGGCATGATGGAGCTGAGATTTTATGGCTTTTAATTCGGCAGCCATTTTGGTGATGTAGTCGCGGAGATCCTTAATCTCGTCATTATCACCGCTAGTGGTTTTCCGAGTTTGTCACCGTTTTCTGCGGGTGACACGTGCCTGCTTTTCGGCTAGCTTTTCCTGTTCCACCCAGATGATATTCTCTTCTTCTTTCGGCATGAGTTTTTCAAACGTGGTATCCAGCCGAGCAGTTCGAATTCTCGTCATCCTTGTGTGTACATCAACATACTCTTCGATTGCTTGGACTGATTGGTGAGATCCAAGTAGACTCGTTCGACTTTGTTTTCCTCTTTTCCCTGCTCAAGATGGGGATGATATTCAGAGTTTTTCCGAGCTGTGACAGGGGTTGTTTCACTGGGATTTGATCCTGATGGATTCACGGGGATGATCCTGCATGTTCCCAGGCCTGTCCAACGGGGTTCCAAAGTCAAGCCTTCTCCCGCGAATCCTAGTCGTTTTGACCTTTTAGCAAGTGAACCCATGAGCTTATCTTGTTCTTCCATCCTTTTTTCAAAGTCGGAGAACTTATTTTGACCTCCTTGAACGCTGCAGTATTAGCATCAGTGTTAACCGCATAGACGTTCACAGCTGGAGTGTTGTCAACGTTGTCGCTGGTGTTTCCACCGCCGCGAGGTTGTTGAGTGTTCTGATCGTCTGCAGACATGTTTGATTGAGCGTTGTGCGGTTGTGTGTTAGATTGATCCGTACCCACGCTCTTTCTAGCGCTAAACTGTGGGAACCAAAATTCACCTTGACGATTTCTGTTAATTGGAGGAAAGTTAGGAAACCCTAACTTTCCCTGAGGCCCCATATTTCTGCTAAGCCAAACGTTCAAGCAATCAAACAATCAATACAAACGCAATAATAAATCGTAAAGCGAAAAGGAGAGCAAAGAAGATCTTATTTCCAAATCTGCATAGAGAGAGTACAATAGGCAAAGCCTTAGGCTACAAGAGCTGCCAGCGAGTTTTTCTAGTTCTAGTAACTAAAGACTAAAAACCTAATTGAGTGTCAGCTCCCAAAAAATTGAAAGTTGCCTAATTCGCTCTAAGAGATAAGTTTACTGATAATTTCTTGTGTGTTTGTGTCTTGTGCCTTGACCCTCTTTATATACTCCTCCAAGATCGGTCGCATCTTTCCTGTTATGCCCCAACCCGAGTTAATCCTTTCGCATAAATTTTCCTTTTTTTCTCTCCATTTTTATGTTTATCCGGAAACTTGACGTTTATCTCTTTTTCCATTTATCTTCTCGGAAACTAAGTAAACTGTCAAAGCGGATGGACTCTTTCTTGTCTAGAGTTTGTAAATAGCCCTTTGTCATGTTTGGACCCTCTTGTGCCGTTTCTTGATTTAGACGTTTTTTACGATTACTTTCGGGGAAAACACCTTTCGTATGAGGCTAGCCATTAGTTTCCTTGAGACAATGGGAAGTAGTCGTATAGTTATGGCGACGATGGTGTTAAGTGAACCAGTGCCATAATATACGAGTGATTCTCAATTTTTTAAGTAAGGCGAGTCTTGCGGTTTTTATCGTAAAAAATCTAACGGCAAGTCTAATCGAGATGAAAGAAAAGTTCACTTGATCAGGACTTTGAGAGTTAACGCATGGCCCGTCCTTGAATGGGAAGGCTTGAATATAGATAGTCCCTGCACTAGGGTAGGATGGACTGATCCATGGATTGTCCCCACCCTAGGGCGGGATGGTTTGGTAAGTGATGTCCCCGCCCTAGGGCGAGGTTGACCGTGGGTCTTCGCTGCCTTAAGGTGGGGTTGATCTTGGGTCTACCCCGCCCTAGGGGCGGGGTGGTTTGGCTCATAGAACATCCCCACCCTTGGGCGGGCGGATTGGCTCATCGAACATTTTGTTTGGTCATGGAACGTTGTTTCAAAACTTGTTTCCTGTTCTTTTTCGAAGTTATCTTGAAAGGTTTTTCGAAAGTGCTGGATTGCAAGTGTTGGAAGTTGATTTTGAGACTACCGTTTTGACCCAACAAATATAAGGTTACACGACGTGGGAAAGATCAACCTCATGAATACTCTGGGAACACATACCCAAAAGCCCATGTTTGATATTTGATGCTCGCTATATCCAGGGCGCACCTTAACGATGAAGAAAAGGAAGCTGGATACTGTCTCTTTTTTTCATAAAACTTTACCGGGCCTGTAACACCCTCATATCGTCCTAAGAAAATGGTTGACCCACCGACCAACAATTAAACAAGAACATGACAGAAAGACTAACCAACACCCAGGGTTAGAGATGAAAGAGCCAACCGGCCAGCCAACAATCAAACAAGAACATGACTAACCGTCCAACCCAACACTGTGGTCCAGAAGCGCTACGTGATGGGATAGGGACAATCCGATCAGAGTCGTAGAACTTACTCCGCAATATAGACCAGTTCATCCACTAACTCGTGCCGCTAATTCAAGGCCTAAGGCTTTGGAACCCGTACCAAGAGTTAACGGTTCCGTTAGATTAAAGCCTAAGACTTTTTAACCCGTACTAAGACCTAACGTTGTGTTAGACGGGACTAGTCAATTATCAGAGTATTCATGATGCACATATAAAACAAATACTTTATTGATTCAAAGAAATATTCATGCATTGAATAATTCCAGACTGGGCCCAGCCTAATGCCAAATCAAGTCAACACATCAACTATCAAAATACCGTTTACAAAAGGCAATAAGATCTACTCTGGCGGTCCTAACGTCGAGCACTAAGCTATCCGATCATCCTTACCTAAATCTACTTGGAAAAAGGAAAACGGATTTGGATGAGTAACCTAATGTCACTCAGCTGGCGGCCTTTCCCCGCAACCTAGAAACTAACCCAGACAACTCAAAATAACAATCAATCTAGCCCTAGCATGCAATAAAAGCCAAGGCTAAACAATCAATCAAAAATCACTATGAAATAAAACCGTTACTAAGGTAGACCCGGCCTTCTGCCATGATCTTACTTCAAGTAACAAGAACCTGCATGAAAACAAGTCAACTTCCAATCTCCAGTAATCAACCACAATTCAATAACTGCAATTACTAACTAATCAAACCATTACTAAGTTAGACCAGCCTCCTGTCATAATTTAACTGCAAATAATGGGAACCTGCATAACAACAAGTCAACATCCAACTGATCGTGGCTTACTTGCCACTCAACAATCACAATAACAAGATACTAACTAACTATGACTCAATCTAACTCGTAATACTGTATATCGGTGTTACCACTTTAGGGTTCCATAACCCTGTACGACACTCTAACACAACAAAACACTCTAACCCGGGCAATGGTGATTTCGTGTTCCTCCTCTATATCCGCAATATCCTATCTCCCTACCATAGAGGCCAGAAGAAGGAACTTTCAACCAATCACGGCCACAATACAGTCGGGTCACCATGCGAAAGCCCCAATACAGTCGGGTCACTGCTGGGTGTTGACAGCCCCAGTACAGTCGGGTCAATGTCAACCATTACACGATGATCGTGGCCCTAGTACAGTCGGGTCACCGCACGACAGCCCCAATACAGTCGGGTCAATGCCGGTCACTACACCATCGTGCAACCACTCAGCCATAGGCCATACCCTATCTCTTTGAGTGTTTTTGATCCAATGAATAAGAGGTTTCCTTGAACCCGCTGGGTATAAGGTCTAGGAAACACTAATCCACCACTAAATATGACTCGCAGGTGAGTTACACACAAGCTATATGGCATCACTCTCTAACTCTACAAGACTAACAACGAATACCAGTAATTTGGCCTATTTGGCCTAGGATCACTAATACCACCATCTAAAATACTAAACATCAATATCATAATAACTCAACCAGTTAGTCACTTCCTTACCAAGAGTTGACTAACCTCGATCAACAAGATTAATTAAACAAGAAAACATTTAATTGAATCTTACAACCAATCTACTCAATCTATCATGCAATAATATGAGCATTCTACTCTATATGCAACTCGATCTATCCTAAGTTCCAAGTGGAACTCAAGCATAATCATAAACTATCCTAAATTCTAAACGGAATTCAAACAAACGAACTCACAGTGTTCTATGCCGATAAGCAGCTGTTTGATCAAAGAGGACTTAGCCAAAACCCAACCGTGACCTCGAGTGAACCGAACCCATGGAACTGAACTAATCTTGGACAGAACCTCCACTTTATCATCAAAGAATATGACTGACTTGGACGGATTGATTTGGGCAGAGCTTTCGCATCACAATCACAGAAAATCCTCGATTGAACATAACTGACCTTCTTGGTGAAATATTGGTCTTCAAAACTTCGAGTACTCGTTTTTACTTTGCTTTAGTTTGAAATGGGATGTCTGAAACTGAAGGGGGGGGGGAGGCTGTAATTTATAGAAACCACCAACCAGTGAGGAGAGGCCACATGAGCGAATGTGTCAGTCCGCATGCTTCTAGTCGAATGCGCGGTGTCACACTGCACACACATGTTGTGATGCATGCCTCAATCTCATGCAGGACGGAACACACCACATCCAAATGCCGTGTTGCATGACTGAAGTGCATGCAAAGCGACACACCGCTCCCTACATGTCAGCCTGCTTGCATCGATTGCATGTGCGGCGACACCTCGTGCTGCGACATGTCACGCCGCATGTCCAGCTTCCATGCACAGCGACATGTCCTGCTTTGGTAGACACTCAGCTTCATAGACAGTTGACACCACGCCCTCCACATGTCTGGATGCATAGCCTGGTTGCATGCAAGTTGACACCATATCATCCACATGTCGATTTACATGCTTCGGTCGCAGGTGAAGCGGCACATCGTGCTTCTACATGTCACTCCACATTCTTTGAACACTTGTACTGCAACACCTCATGCTTCACTTGCCACATACACTGCCAGGAAGTTTCCACCACGTCCTAAACTCATAGATCAAGCCACCTCGAACTTCTCGGTCCATTTGTCTGATTTTGATCATTTCGGTAAATTTTCGACCCACGATAATCCCTAATATTTTTCTGTGACCGTTCTGATGATCTGAATATCTTTAATAATTCCACACTGAATTTTAACCTTGACGGTAAATATATCTCGATCCTCCAGCTTCCCCGAAAATACCATAATACCAAAATTAGGGTTTTTGACTAACTTTGGGTTTTCCCGTCGTGCTTTGATCCCGGTTTGGTTACTTCCCATCCTCCTTAATTCCCATCCTGATTCTGACTTATTATGTCTCCAAAATGATATTTTACTGATACGAAGTTTTCCCGAATTAGTCATGCTTCGGAAACGTCATGCTTCTAAAACGTGGTGCTTCTAAAAACATGATGCTTCCAAGACGTCCTTCTAATCAATCTATCATATTGTGTAGCCATGGTCGAGTGGGATATTGTGGGAACCGAAATCTACATCGTCGATTTCCGTAAACTTTAGGAAGTCAAGAAGCCCTAACTTTTCCAGGAGATCCCGGATAATCTGCTTTAAACTAAACGCAACACAATCAAACGATGAGAACAAACGAAATAGTAAAGAATTGATAAAAATAAAAAGAGAGCGAAAGAAATCTTATTCTGAATCTGCGTTTAAGCGTTACAAGAAGGAAAGAGCTTTGGCCACAAGAGCTGTTGGCGAGATCCTAGTTCTAGTAACCTAAGACTGCAAATCCCTAATCGAGTAGTAGCTTGATATCAAAAACGGAAATAAAAGCCTATTTCTCTAAGTTTGCGATGAATGCTAAAAAATCTATATCTCTCTTTGTCTCCACCCTCGTCTTCTCTTATATACTCGTCTTCAAGGCGGTTTTGCGCTTCCTTTTTTGCCCCTGGTCGAGTTTATCACTTCGGGAATATTCCTTTTTCTCTCTATCTTCATGGTTATCTTCGGAAACTTTTCATTTACCTTCTGATTTCTTAAAATTTATCTTTGTGTGAATAAAGATAGACGTCATAACACCATTGGGTTAGGTTTCGTGTGAAAACGTAAGCAGTCCTTTTAGTCGCGTTTTAAGCCTCTCGGGCCATTTTTCTGACTTTGAACATTTTTCCGCTTTCTCCGAAACACCGTCTTTATACGACGTCGATTTTAAGCATGATTTCAAACTTCTTGAATAGATTTGGCAACTTTGGAGTTAAGCCAACCGTTGCCGCTTCACACGATTGGTTTGAACTTTATATGAAAAACGAGTCTTCGCGGTTTTTATCGTAAAGTTCCATTGGTAACTCAGATTGAGACGAAACAAAAAGCATTTTGATCGTGATTCAAAGAGGAATGCAAAGGAGATATACAGGTCAGCATATGGGGACCTAGGCTTGGAGATCTGAGGTTTCTATATGGCGACCTGGTCTTTGAAGGGTTAGCTCGCCATATGGGGACCCGGGCTGGGAGAGTCTAGGTCGCCATATGGCGACCCGGAGTGGGAGAGTCTAGCTCGCTATATGGCGACCCAGACTGGGAGAGTCTAGGTCGCCATATGGCGACCCGGACTGTGTGGGTGTAGGTCACCAAATGCCGATCCGGGTTGTACAGGTTCAGGTCGCCATTTGGCGACCCTTGATTCTGGTGTGCAGGTCACCATATGGAGACCCGTACCTTGCGTGTGCAGGTCACCATAAGGCGACCCATGCTCTGCATGTGTGGGTCACCATATTGCGACCGATGCTCTGCGTTGCGGGTCGCCATATGGCGACCCATGCTTCCCGAGTGTAGGTCACCATATGGCGACCCATGCTTGCAGGGTGCGGGTCGCCATATGGCAACCCATGCTTCCCAAGTGCGGATCACCATATGGTGAACCGTGCTTGCAGGGTGTGGGTCGCCATATGGTTACCCATGCTTCCCAAGTGCAGGTCGCCATATAGCGACCCGTGTTTGCAGGGTGCGGGTCGCCATATGGCGACCTGTGTTTTCAAGGTGGGACTCACCGTACGGTGACTTGCTCTTTTTGGCTTGATCCTTTTTTGAAAACTTCCGTTAGCCGAAGCTTCAGAAGAAGCATTTTCCAGGGACTTGAGCCGTTGATTTTGTCGTGACTGATTTTGACCCCAACAGATATTCGACTCATGGTTCACCCACGATCAATTCTTTAACCACCTCGTATTTCAAAATTTCTCGATCGGTCCAATTGCCAGTGATTCGACCACCAAGTAGATTCTGGACCAATTCCTATATTTCTCCATATCATGTTAAGTTTTTGTGATGGAAAGTTAACATTCCTCATAATGCTTCGATTCCAAAAAGCTTGGCTTCAAATTCCAACTTGTTGATCTCAACCATTTTATCCCTTCAGGAGGGTTACTACATTCTCCCCCCCCCCCCCTTAATAGAATTCGTCCTTGAATTCTTAAATGACCAATTGCTCAGCTTCACATCATGCTCCTCCCTGATTTTTTGATGACACTCACTTCTTGGATTACCTCGCCTTGCAATCTTGCGTCGGTTCACACTTGACCGTCCTCCTCAAGGTCTCCAGAATCGTCTTCATATATTTTCAGTTGAATGATCGCTGGATCTTCTTCTTACTTTACTCTGCCATAACACTCTCATTTCCTATGATACTAGATTTTCCTTAAGATAGATACTATCCCCTCTGCTGATTACTCAAATGCTTTCCCGATTATCCTTTCCATCTGTCCAGTCCATACCACGGTCCAGTCACTCTGATCCTATCTTTTTTCTTTCTCTTCGGGTTTGGGGTTTTGGCCTTGAACTCCCTTTACTTTAAGGTTTCCATCCTTAAATTTCCGTTCAACAAACACACTTACAAGCTGCAACTTAAAAGAACACTTCACAACACATGTTAGTCAACAACTAACCCGATAATCTACTAACCAAGGCACCTAATCACAATATAACAAATCAACCTAAGCGCAAATGCTAACCAGCAACCTAAAAATTCTAGATTCCACAAACTCAATCCTAGTTCCTAAACCAATAAGTCCTATCGCTGGACGTGACTGGTTCCCTAATTCCTTTTGTGACTCTTTTGACTCGATAAAAAATGAAAACCGATTAAATCATGAATTCCAGAAGAATGGACGAAACCATGCTCTGCTACCACCTCTAAACAAGCCTAGCAAGGTGAGTTACACACAATGTAGTAACCCTCCCGAAGGGGTAAAATGGTCGAGATCGAAAAATTGGAATTTGAAGCTAAGCTTTTGAGAATCAATGCATTTGGAGGAATGTTAAGTTTCCATCACGAAAAACTTAACTTGATTCGGAGAAAAATATGAATTGGTCGAACATCAACTTGGTTGTCGAGTCATGGGCGATTGGATCGATCGAGAAGTTTTTAAGTACAAGGTGGTCGAGAGGATCGAAGAACTGATTGTGTATGGACCATGAGTCAAATATGCTACTCGACCAAGTTTAGACAATGTTATAGATTGATCAGAAAGACGATTTGGTAGAGTAGAATTCTCACGTTATTGCATGATAAATTCCTTAGGGTTATTTATTAAACCGGAATCAGATTAGCATGGGCTAAGCTGAGATTAAATTCAATTAAGACTGAGTTAATAACATGACTAGGAGTAGGAAGAAATGATACGATTATTCATGAATCAGTATAGCATGATAAATTATGACTTAGCTAAATTGACATAGGATTGAGATGCATATTGACACGGTGTGTTTTATTCTAGCACGGTAATAAATATCCTAAACAATTAATTGTTAAATTAACCATAATCTTAACACACTTAATAATACTCTTTCCAAGAGAGATCAAGTGTAGTACTTAGGGATCAAATCCACAGAGATCAAATGCACACAATACATTTCTAATTTCTAAAGACTAAGCTAGGTAAATATATATATATTGATAGTAAATAATCAAATTAAGGAAATATTCCTTGTCAAGTAGTAGGATGCAATATGAAAATATGCTACTAATACAAATATGGAAATATTCTATTAATTAACTAGATGTAAATATGAATGTAAATATGCTAGATCTAGGGTTTCAAGCTTAATGAATTATAGTGGATAGGAAGCACGGAAATGTAAATATTCTAGAACTCAAATGTTAAATATTCTGACCCTTTTAACTCCAATCTCATATGCGAGCAAAAGGAACAACCATCTATCGACGGCTAAGGCCTGGTGTCGATCGATGGTGAAATCAGAAGGAAGTATGGGCGAGATTTGATAAGTTCATCAGACTTATTAGACCAGCTCTCACATGTGCCTAACAGCCTAGTTCAACATATCTATTCTGGCACAGAACCTACTCTTGTAGTTGTCCATGTCCTATTATCGAGATCCTAGTTAGCTACTCTAGAATGCAAGCATTAAGAACAACTCAGTTGATGGATATTAACTTAACCTAGCAATCCTATTTTTTGGCTAATCCATGATTGCTATCATTCAAGCCTAAATCAAATTAGTAATTACTCAAACATGTTCTTTGTCACAGAAATCATAGATGAATATAATAGATATGAAATATAAAATATATAAAAACCAAAGGAACTAAAATGCTTCGTAACACTTCTGTTGTCTCTCTCTTTTTGTCTTTCTCAAGACATAAATATAAAACCCTGAATTTATGTCAAAACTCGTCCAGGGAATTTTTGTCTTTTTGACTTCGGCTTTGATCATCAATCGATGGCAAGTGTGCTACATCGATCGCTCTCAAGCTTCGATCATCGGTCGACGCAAAGTGTGTTACATCGATCTACGCCAAGTGTGTTACACGGATTCTTCTCTTCAAGGTGCTCCAAAAGCTCCAAGTATCTCATATATCTTCAAAACGTTCCTGGACCTGTAAATACTCTAAAGCATAGCCTAGGCACACATAATAAACTCTAAATAGATCCTATAACATGTCCTAAAATTGATAATAAATATGCTATATCAACTCTCTAGACTTAACCTTTTGCTTGTCCTCAAGCAAACAAATCTGTGAAAGAGGTTTTGAAAAATGGGGACTCACATAATATCTAAGTATAACTATCACCCTACTTTGTTGCAACCACATCCTATCAAGTCAATCACAAAGAAACTTTATATACTCTATCCTAGTATAGCAACCAAATCCATTATACCAACAACTTAGCAAATACTAGCTTGACTCGCCCCTCTGCAAGTATCTGAACAACTAGGTACAAAGTCTTCTCTAATCTCTTTCTATCCTCCTTTTCTCTCTTCTCTAAATCTTCTTAGATTTCAATGATGACATCTCATCCTTTTATTTTTTATTTTTATTCTTCTTTCTCTTTCTTTTTCTTTTTCTTTTTCTTTTGGGCAATGTTGTAGGCGAATAATGGGGTCATAGGTAATTTACCTACCCCTCGCTTCCAACAATGTGTGATCATTCCTTTGAATTAGAATAGTGGGGTCATCGGTAATGTAACTACCCCTCTGCATCTTGGGAAATCATCTCAATCTTTTAAGCTTTGAAGTAGATGCTGAAGAGAGAGAGATAAGGGAACCAAAGGTGCAATGACTTGTACCTACACACTTGCAGAATGAACCCGATCCAGTGTATACCAAGCCCCAAAGAAAGCTTATAATGTCAGGATTAGTGTTGGAAATCAGCTTCGGTTCCTTCAAACTTTCTAAGCAAGTGTGATATAGTGACAGGATGATCCACTTTAGTATCTCTAGTAATCTTTGCAAATAACCTTCTAAAAATGGTGCTAAAGTGTGGTTAGTCAATAATAATTTTTGATCATAATCCCCTTTTGACTCAACAAAACCTTTTTTGAAAAACTTATATATATCAAATAAAATTCAAAACAAATCAAATAGCGTTAGCGAACCTCCCCCAGACTTAAATTACATTGTCCCCAGTGTAATCCACCCCGGATTGGTTAAGAAAAATTTAAATCATAAGAAAGTAGTTTAAGTAAGAAACTCGATACCAGAATCTGTAATAGAGTGTCGAACGATGTGAGGTATTCTGTGTCGATCGATGGTCGCGATCCATTGTCGACTGATGGTGACTCTAAATAGAGCCTATAACATGGCCTAAAACTGGTAATAAATAGGCTATATCACATATCTTATTTTATTGCATAGTTGATTTGTTAAGGTTAGATATGCGTTAGATATGTTAGGTTGATTGTTTGGTAGATGGTATTTCTTATTTATTATGCAGGTTATATGAAAGTGAGGTCTTCGGCCGTGAGGTGCTTAGATTCACTAAGTGTATTAGTTGATTCTAGGGTAGAGGTGGTATCAGACCATGGTTTCGCCCATGCTTTTGGAACTCATGATTTAATCGGTTTTCATTTTTTATCTAGTCAAAAGAGTCACAAAATCCATTAGGGAACCGGTCCCGTACAGCGGTAGGATTTATTTGTTTAGAAACTAGGATTAAATAGTGGAATCTAGAATTGTTAGGTTAATGGTTAGCATTGTGGTTAAGTTGCCTGCTTAGAATTGCTAGGTTGCCTGGATAGAATTGTTTGGTTGTTGGTTAGCATTTGCGTTTAGGTTGCTTAGTAAACTAATTTTTCGGTTAGTTGATGACTAACTTGTGTGTGAAGTATTCTATTTACTTGCAGCTAGTACGTGTGTTCGTTGATCAGAACTTTAAAGATGAAAACCTTAAAGTATAGAGAATACGAGGCAAAAAAAGAAACCCGAGTAGAAAGAGAAAAGACGGGATCAGAGTGACTGAACCGTGGTATATACTGGACAGAGGGAAAGGAAGATCGGGAAATCATTTGAGTAATCAACAGCTGTATGTCTAAGGGACAACATTGTATCATGGGAAATGAGAGTGTTATCGAAGAGTAAAAGCAAGAAGATGATCCAGCGATCATTCAACTGAAGAGATATGAATACAATTGTGGAGACCTTGAGGAGGACACTCAAGGAACATTGGTGGACAGGGTAAAAAGATATATGAGCTGAGGAGGAGTGAAGCATGGGAAATCAAGAAAAACATAAATGAGAGGGTACAAGACTAATGGGAATGATTGGGAAGGCATCAAGGTAAAGTGAGGTCATAATCAGAAGTTTGGATGGCAACCAAAGAAATCAAAAGAAGACATCAAAGGTAAACCGATATAGACACACAAGTCCGCAAGACGAAGTAATCTAAGGAGGAACTGTCATTAAGGAGGAGCAAGTCGTGAATCTGAGCAATTGGCCATCTAAGAATTCGAGGATGAATTCTATTAAGGGAGGGGGGAGAATGTAGTAACCCTCCTAAAGGGGTAAAATCTTCGCGATTGAAAAATTGGAATCTGAAGCTAAGCTTTTGGGAATCAAAGCATTTGAAGGAATGCTAAGCTTCCATCATAGAAAACTTAACATGATTCATAGAAAAATATGAAATGTTCAAACATCAACTTGGTGGTTGAGTCACATGTGGTTGGATCGATCGAGATGTTTTGAAGTATGAGGTGGTTGAGAGGATCGAAGAACTGATCGTGTATGGACCATGAGTCGAATATGCTACTCGACCATGGTTAGACAATCTGATAGATTGATCAGAAGGACGTTTTGGACATGCGGTTTGACATGTCGCATCACGAGGTGTCGCCGCGCATGCAACTAAAGCATGTTGATCGACATGTGGAGATGGTGTGTCGCCTTGCATGAAATTCAGTCATGCAGCAAGCCATGTGAACGCAGGTGTGTCATCATTCATGCGATTGAGACATGCAGCCAGCCATGTGGAGCACGAGGTGTGGCCGTGCATGCGATCGAAAGCATGCAAGCTGATACCCAGTCGCTCGTTTGGCTCGTTCTTACTGGCCGGTGATTTTTATAAATACAAGCCACCCTTTCATTTCTACTCATTCCATATCACACCAAAGCACCTCAAAAACGTGGCTAGAGAGAGACAAACAAAGAAAGTTAGAGATTTTTAGTGTACTCAAAGTTCTGAAGATCGATACTCCACCGAAAAGTCCAGTTCTGTCCAATCGATGATTCTCTACGATTGTGACACATAAGCTCTGTCCAGATCAGTCCGTCCAGGCCTTTCATTTTCTTCATGATCAAGCTGACATTCTGTCCAAGTCAAGACTAGTCCAGTCCAGTCCAGTCAAGACGTTCATCTTGGGTTTGGCTAAGTTCTCTCCGATCGACCAGCTGCTAGAACACTGTGAGTTGGTTTGTTTGAGTTCCACTTGGAACTTAGGTTAGATCGACTTGCATATAGAGTAGAATTCTCATGTTATTGCATGATAGAGTCCTTAGGTTTTTTTATTAAACCATACTCAGTTTAGCACGGGCTAAGCTGAGATTAAATTCAATTAAAACTGAGTTAATAACATGACTAGGAATAGGAAGATATGATACGATTATTCATGAATCAGAATAGCATGATAAATTACGACTTAGCTGAATTGACATATGATTGAGATGCATATCTTATTTTATTGCATGGTTGATTGGTTATGGTTAGATATGCCTTAGATATGTTATGTTGATTGTTTGGTAGATGATAGTTCTTATTTCTTATGCATGTTACATGAAAGTGAGGTCTAAGTCGGGGAGGTGCTTATATCCACTAAGTGTATTAGTTGATTCTAGGGTAGAGGTGGTATTAGAGCATGGTTTCGTCCATGCTTCCGGAACATGATTTAATCGGCTTTCATTTTTTATCTAGTCAATAAGAGTCACAAAAGGAATTAGGGAACCGGAAACGTTCAGCAGTAGGACTTATTTGCTTAGGAACAGGATTAGAAGCATGACGTTTTAGAAGCATGACATTTTTGAAGAACGACGTTTCCGAAGCACGAAATTTTTGGAAAAACTATGTATCAGTATAATATTATGTTGGGAACATAATATGTCAGAAGCAGTACAGGAATTAAGAAGGACGGGAAGTAAGCACGACGGGATCAAAGCATGACGAGAAAACTCGAAGTTAGCTAAAAACATTAATTTTGGTATTATGGAATTTCACGAGGAAGCCGGAGGCTTGGGAAATATTTTCCGTCAATATAAGAATTCATTTGACATTTATTAAAAATGTTCAGGGCATCAGATCGGTAGCGGAAAAATATTCGGGATTGATCGCGGGTCAAAAATATGCCGGAAGGACCAAAATCAGACGACTGAACCAAGAAGCTCGAGGTGGCTCAATGCATGTGATCAGGATGTGCTGTCTACTGTCTAACAAGTTGAGTTGCTAACAAAGCACGACATGTCTCCGTCCATGGATGCTAGAAATGTGGTTTGACATGTCGCAGCACGAGATGTCGCCGTGCATGCAACCAAAGCATGTTGATCAACATGTGGAGATTGTGTGTCGCCTTGCATGCACTTCAGTCATGGAGCAAGCCATTTGTACGTAGGTGTGTCATCATGCATGAGATAGAGACATGCAGACATCCATGTGGATCACAAGGTGTTTCCGTGCATGCGACCGAAAGCATGCTGGCTGACACACAGTTGCTCGTCTGGCTCGTTCTTACTGGTCGGTGATTTTTATAAATACCAGCCCCCCTTCATTTCTACTTATCCCATATCATACCAAAAAACTTCAAAATGTGGCTAGAGGGAGAGAGACACAAATAAATTTAGAGATTTTGAGTGTACTCAAAGTTCTGAAGATCGATACTCCACCGTGAAGTCCAGTTCTGTCCAAACGATTCTCTACGATTATGACGCGGAAGTTCTGTCCAGATCTGTCCGTACAGGTCTGTCAGTTTCTTCATGATCAAGCCGAGGTTCTGTCCAAGTCGAGACTAGTCCAGTCCAGTCCAGTCAAGATGTTAATCTTGGGTTTTGGCTAAGTTCTCTCCAATCGACGAGTTGCTTATCGGCATAGAACACTGTAGGTTGGTTTCTTCGAATTTCACTTGGAATTTAGGATAGTTTTATGAGTTGGATTCTCTGAATTCCACTTGGAATTTAGGATAGTTTTTTGAGTTGGTTTGTTTGAGTTCCGTTTGGTACTTAGGGTAGTTTTATTACTTGATTGAGTTCCACTTGGAACTTAGGATAGATCAAGTCAGCATATAGAGGAGAATTCTCACTTTATTGCATGATAGAATCCTTAGGGTTATTTCTTAAACCGGGACTCAGTTGAGCACGGGCTAAGCTGAGATAAAATGGAATTAAGACTGAGTTAATAACCTCACTAGGACTTGGGTGCATCATGTTTTCTATACTTTGGTGTTGATATGGTTGAGTGTACATTCTCGTTATCTTTAAAGACAGTTTTGTTGTAGGAGTTTAAACTATATAGGTAATGGTTTGATTGAGTAGATTGCTTGTTAGATTAATTAGATGCTTGCTTGTTTAATTAATCTTGTTGATTGAGGTTAGTCAGCTCTTGGCAAGGGAGTGACTAACCGGTTGAGGTTATTTAGTAATGTGTTGATTAGATGTTAGTCCTAAGGGTCCGAAACCATATATGCCGGATTACTGTTACTATTGGTTAGTGTTGTAGAGTCGAGTGTCTAGTTAGGATCTGGAACTTTATCCTTAGGTTAGGTTCTAGATCGAGTTTGTGTTGTGTGACTGATGCCGATCGCATGTGCGTAACCCGCCCAATGCCAGGCATGTTTAGGGGTGATTAGTGTTTCCTCGGCCTCGTACCTAGTGGGTTCAAGGAAACCCCTTATTCACTGGATCGGGAAGACTCAGAGGAATGAGGTCATGGCTTATGGCTAGGTATTACACGACGGTGTAATGTGGCAGTGACCCGAAGGACTGTGGGCTGTCGTGTGGTGACCCGATGGACTGTGGCCAGCTGTTGGTTGAAAGAGTTCCTTCTCCTGGCCAAGGTTAGAGATTCGTGTTAGAGTTAGAGTGTTGTGTTGTGGTAGAGAGTTGTATTTAATATAGGGTGTGGAACCCATTAGTTAGTGTTAACACCAATATATATTGTTAAGAGTCGTAGTTAGTTAGATTATTATTCTTGTGATTGGTTGGCGATTGCTTGTTGACTTGTTTTCATGCAGGTTCATGTTACTTGAAGTAAAATCATGGCAGGAGGCCGGGTCTAAGTTGATAACGGCTTTTCAGATATTGAGTTGTTATTGATTGTTTAGCCTTTGCTTTTATTTCATTCTAGGGCTAGATTGATTGTTATTTTCGGTTGTCTGGGTTAGTTTCTAGGTTGTGGGTAGGAGCCGCAAGCTCACTAAGTGACATTAGGTTACTCTATCCAAATCAGTTGTCCGTTTATCATGTAGATTTAGGTCAGGATGATCGGATAGCTTGGGGCTGGACGTTAGGACTGTCAGAGTCGATTTTCATGCCTTTTTGTAAAAGGTATTTTGATAGTTGATGTGTTGACTCGATTTGGCATTAGGCCGAGACCAGTCTTGAATTATTCAATGTATAAATATTTCTTTGAATCAATAAAGTATTTGTTTTATATGCGCATCATGAGTACTCTGATAATTGACTAGTCTAGTCTAACACAACGTTAGGTATTGTGATTGTAAGCTTGGCCTAATGTCAAATCGAGTCAACACATCAACTATCAATATACCGTTTACCAAAGGCATGAAAATCTACTCCGGCGGTCCTAACGTCCAACACCAAGCTATCCCATCATGCTTACCTAAATCTACCTGCAAAAAAGATAATGGAGTTGGATGAGTAACTTAATGTCACTCAGTGAGCTGGCGGTCTCTACCCGCGACCTAGAAACTAACCCAGACAACCCAAAATAACAATCAATCTAGCCTTAGCATGCAATAAAAGCTAAGGCTAAACAATCAATCACATTCACTATGAAATCAAACCGTTACTAAGTTAGACCCGGCCCCCTGCCATGATCTTACTTCAAGTAACGGGAACCTACATGAAAATAAGTCAACAACCAATCTCCAATAATCAACAACAATTCAATAACCTCAATTATTAACTAATTAAACGTTACCAAGTTAGACCGGACACCTGCCATAATATTACTGCAAGTAACGGGAACCTGCATAACAACAAGTCAACATCCAAATGATCGTGGCTTACTAACTCAACAATCACAATAACAAGATACTAACTAACTATGATTCAATCTAACTCGTAACACCGTATATCGGTGTTACCACTTACTCTAGGGTTCCATAACCCTTTACGACACTCTAACACAACAAAACACTCTAACCCGGACAATGGTGACTTTGTGTTCCTCCTATCTCCCTACCACAAAGGCCAGAAGAAGGAACTTTCAACCGATAGCGGCCCACAGTAAAGTCAGGTCACCGCGCGACAGCCCCAGTACAGTCGGGTCACTGTCGGGTGTTGACAGCCCCCAGTACAGTCGGGTCACTGCCGGGTGTCGACAGCCCCCGTACAGTCGGGTCACTAACGACCGTTACATGATGATCGCGGCCCCAGTACAGTCAGGTCACCGCACGAAAGCCCCAGTACAGTCGGGTCACTGCTGGTCTCTACACCATCGTGCAACCACTCAGCCATAGGCCATAACCCGTCTGTCTGAGTGTTCTCGATCAAGAAAATAAGGGGTTTCCTTGAACCCACTGGGTACGAGGTCAAGGAAACACTAATCCACCCCTAAACATGGCTCGAAGGTGGGTTTCACACAAGCTATATGGCATCACTCTCTAACTCTACAACACTAACAACGAGTACCAGTAATCCGGCCTATATCGCTTAGGATCACTAATACCACCATCTAAAATACTAAACATCAATATCATAATAACTCAAGCAGTTAGCCACTCCCTTACCAAGAGTTGACTAACCACAATCAACAAGATCAATTAAACGAGCAAGCATTTAATTAAATCTAACAAGCAATCTACTCAATCAAACTGTTACCTAGATAGTTTGGCCTCATGCAACAAAACTAATTTTAAAGATAACGGGAACCTACAATCAACCATTCCAACACGCAAGAATATAAAACATGATGCATCTAACCCTAGTCCTAGTCAGGTTATTAACTCAGTCCTAATTCCATTTCATCTCAGCTTAGCATGTGCTAAACTGAACCCGGTTTAATAAAATAACCCTAAAGATTCTATCATGCAATAATCTGAGCATTCTACTCTATATGCAATTCGATATATCCTAAGTTCCAAGTGGAAGTCAAGCATAACCATAAAATATCATAAATTCCAAAATAAATTCAAACAAACCAACTCACAGTGTTCAACGCCGATAAGCAGCAGGTTGATCGGAGAGGACTTAGCCAAAACCCAACCGTGACCTCAACTGAACCGTAATAACGAGATACCACCCCCACCACCGGGTGGTCCTCCTGTATGCGGCAATGGCCAACATGATGCCAATGATGCCGGCATTCTTTACACAGTTGCTCCAGCGTCTTCAGCTTCCGGTTGCAGCCTTGGTCCAAGAAGGGGAAGGGGGAAATGGGGTAGAGCAGCCACCGTGGGCGACCAGCTATTTGGACTTAATGAACCAGATGACGAATCTCTAGACAGGACAATTCAGTGGTACGTGCAAGCCGATTGAAGCGGACGAGTGAAAGACTCATTTGGAGCGTAACTTTATGTCATTGCATTGCTCAGACGAGCATAAAAGGGACCTTGCAGTCTTTTTCCTTGAGGGTGATGCATACCAGTGGTGGCAAAGGGTGCTTTGTAGGGACCCGACAAGGGTTCATGATTATGACACATTCAATGAGGAGTTCACCATGAAATATTTTCCAACTGAGGCCCGCATAAAGTCGGAGACTGCTTTCCTCGAACTTCGCCAGGGGACAAGGTCAGTACGTGACTACGAACATGAGTTTAACCGGCTCAAAAGATACGCAGGACATGAAATGTATAGTGAACAGAGTCATATTGAAAGTTTCATGCGCGGAATGAAGCCTGAACTTATGACCATGATGGTGAGTAGAGATTACCAGACCATTGGAGAATTGGTCGAGAAAGCATCATTGGTGGAGAGTGGACTGGGAGAGGTGGCTAAACATGAACGTTCACGGAGAAACCAAGTGCAATCAAGGCCGAAGAGAGTTGAGAACCAGGCGGTTGGCACAGTGATGACTGCATGTGGAACATATGGTAAGATGCATCGTGGTGTGTGTCGTCAAGGTACCGGTGGATGCTTTAAGTGTGGGAGTATGAACCATCGAATCCCAGACTGTCCTGATGTGGGCGCAGGGAAGTGTTACCATTGTGGTGATACCGGACATTTAGCTCTGGATTGGAGAGCACCAAGGAATGAACAAGCAGCTCGTACGTGTGGTGAAAGTTCGGAAGGGGATCAGCAACAACCGGCTAAGAGGCAGAACGTATAACCAAGGGTGTATATGCTGGGCGTGGAGGATAGATAAAACCTGTTAAATGGTAAGTCTCGCACCTTGCACTCTCTAAGTTATTGCTTGAATCTTATGCTTAGCATAGGGAATGCATGAATGGTTATGTAGGAATTACTTCTATTGGGGGAAGTGAAACCCACACCTTGTTTGACTCTGGGGCGTTGCATTCCTTTGTGCATCCTGAAGTCGTGGCACGTTGGGCGTCTAAGAAGGGCCTTGAAGACGGCATCAAAATGGTTCAAGCAGCGGGTGGCGCGATGCTGAAGTTGCCTGCCATCTATCGAGATTTGTCAATTGTGGTGGGCGGTGAGGACATGCCATGATATCTGATTGTATTAGAAACTAAGGGAAATGAAGCAATCCTTGTAATGGACTGGCTAGCCCATTGTCGAGCTAACTTGGACTGTGAGAAATGTAGGGTGACCTTTGCTCGGAAAGGAGGGAAAGTGGTGTTTCAAGGGAAGAAGAAAGAGACTGGAGTTCTGGTGATATCAGCACTAAGGGATGAGTAATGGTCAAGAAAGGATGTGAGTCGTTTATAGCAACAATCACCGTTGCGGGTGCGGACCAAGAAGTGTTGTTGGGCGAAATTCCAGTGGTGCAAAAATTCAAAGATATATTCCAAAAGCTCACCGGATTACCGCCATAGCGGGATGAACTTTTCATGATAGAGTTGGAGCCTGGAACTGCTCCTATATCCAAGGCCCCTTATCGCATGGTTCCAATGGAGATGGCAGAGCAGCTCGCCGTCGGGTGCACCAATGTTGTTTGTCAGGAAGAAGGATGGAAGCCTTCGCTTGTGGATTGATTATCGGGGGATGAACCAAGTGACGATCAAGAACAAATACCCATTGCCTCAGATTGATGAGTTAATTGATCAGCTCAAGGGAGCATCGTGGTTCTCAAAAATTGATTTGGCATCGGGTTACCATCAAATTCCTATCGCAGAAGGAGATGTTAGGAAGACCGCATTCAGGACAAGGTATGGCCACTTCGAGTTCGTGGTCATGCCATTTGGGTTGAAAAATGCTCCAGCGGCGTTTATGAAACTGATGAACATGGTGTTTCACGAGTTCTTGGACAAATTCCTAATCATCTTTATCGATGACATTTTAGTCTTCTGGAAGAGTTCAGAGGAGCACAAGTGACATCTAAGAATGGTCATGGAAAAACTAAGGGAGAATAAGTTGTTTGCTAAGCTAAGCAAGTTCAGTTTTTGGCAAAGGCAGATATGATTCTTGGGCCATGTTGTCTCCGGAGAAGGAGTCGTAGCAGATCCCAAAAAAGTTGCAGCCATTGCAAATTGGCTGAGGCCGTAAACGCCTACAGAAATCAGGAGTTTCTAGGGGTTAGCAGGTTACTATCATTGGTTCGTGAAGAGCTTTGCAAGCTTAGCTAAGCCACTGACTCGGCTGACGGTCAACGACGTGAAGTACGAGTGGATGGCGGAATGTGAGAAGAGCTTTGCAAGCTTGAAGGAGTTATTGATGAGTACACCAATTCCTGCACTGCCTCAGCCTTGAGTGGCTTATGTTGTGTTCACAGACGCATCAAGATGGCGCTCAATTGTGTCTTAATGCAAGAATTTGGAGATTTCTTATCACCAAGGAAATACTAACTTAGTAGTGGATGCACTGAGTCGTCGAAAGGGAAATATCTCAGTTGAGAAGGAAATGGGAAGGTTGATTTCGATGCTGGGAATGATACGGGTTAATGTGTTAGTAGACAAGTCAGTTAATCTTGGCGAGGAAGCGACAAATCAAGCTGACCTTCTGACTCAAATAAGATTGGCCCAAGGGGACGATGAAGCGTTGGTTAAGATGGTCGAAAATGGTGTCGTGGGGTATTGGAAGATGACATGGTGTGTTGTTTATTGTTCTAGCAGGGAATAAATATCCTAAACAATTAACTATCAAATTATTTTTAATCTTAACACACACAATAATACTTTTGCCAAGAGAGCAAAGGTACACAATAGATTTCTTATTTCTTAAGACTAAGGTATGTAAATATATATATTGGTGTTAATCAATCAAATTAAAGAAATATTCATAATCAAGAAGTAGGATGCAATATGGAAATTTGAAGTAGGATGCAATATGAAAATATGCTACTAATGCAAATATGGAAATATGCTATTAGTTAACTTGATGTAAATAGGAATGTAAATATACTAGGTCTAGGGTTTTAAGCTAAATGAATTATAGGGGATAGGAAGTACAAAAATGTAAATATTCTAGAACTCAATTGTTAACTATTTTGACCTTTTTAACTCCAACTCTCGTATGCGAGCAAAAGGAAAGACCATCGATCGATGGTGAAATCAAAAGGAAGTGTGGTTGAGATTTGTTAAGTCCACCAGACTTATTAGACCAACTCTCGCATGCGCCTAACAACCTAGTTCAACAGAATATATTCTGGCACAGAACCTACTCTCGTAGTTGTCTATCTCCTATCATCGAGATCCTAGTTAGCTACTCTAGAATGCAAGCATTAAGCACAACTCAATTGATGGATATTAACCTAACCTAGCAATGCTATTTTGGGCTAATCCATGATTGCTATCATTCAACCCTAAATCTAATTAATAACTTCTGAAACATGATCTTTGTCACATAAATCATAGATGAAATAAATATTAAATATAAAATAGATAAAACCCAAAGGAGATCCAGGAGGACTCCAAAGGAGTCTCTCCTTTCTCTCCTAACCCTAATACAAAATGAATAGAATAAAATGCTATGTCTAAAAAAATTTTCTCTTCTCTCTCCTTCTCAAGACACAAATATAAAACCCTAATTTTAGGTAAAAACTCGTCCAAGGCATTTTCGTCATTCTGACTTGGGCTTTGATCATCGGCTATCATCGATCGATGGCAAGTGTGTTACATCGATCTATCTTGGGCTTTAATCATCGGTTGACGCCAAGTGTATTCCATCGACCGATGGCTTTGTTGACTCCCTAGATGATCAGCTACTGATTATTCTCCTCTGGATGTTCTAAAATCTCCAAGTATCTCATATATCTCCAAAAAGTTCATGGACCTGTAAATACTCTAAAATATAGCCTAGAAGCACATAATAGACTCTAAATAGAGCCTATAACATGGCCTAAAACTGGTAATAAATAGGCTATATATATATATATATATATATATATATATATATATATAGCAAATAAAACTCAAAACAAACCAAATAGCGTTAGTGAACCTCCCTCGGACTTAAATTACACTGTCCCCAGTCTAATCCGCCCCGGATTGGTTAGGAAAATTTAAATCATAAGTAAGTAGTTAAGAGACAAACTCGATACCAGACTTTGTAATAGAGTGTCGATCGATGTCACGATGTTGATGTCGGTCGTTGGTCGCGATCCATTGTCGACAGATGGTGACTCCATGGTGTCGATCAATGTTGCACCTGTAAGTTTTATAAACTCAAAATAGAAAACAATATTAATAAACCTCCCCCAGACTTAAACAACACTATCTCTAGTGTTATACAGTCTAAGATTGGTCAAGAAAATAATCCATAAGGACAAAATTTAATCAAGAAAAACGGTACACCTGCTTGCTGATGGTGACCGTCGATCGACACAGTTAAGTGGCGATCGATCAATGCTAAGGTTACTCCGTCGATCAACAGTGATCAAGTGTCAATCGATGCTTTGTGCAAACTATCTTCCTTTTCTTTAAAAACTGTAATAATATAAAAAATCCGAAATTAGACTAATATAATCTAAAACTAATTAAAACTTACTAAACAGTGGATTGCCTCCCACTCAGCGCTTGGTTATAGTCTGAAGCTCGATGTTTGAACTTTCTGACTAGTATGGAGGTGGATTAACACTTGGTAAAAAGTATCTACATCTTCTCTGCTCATATTAAAGCATGTACCAATAAAGCTCTTCATTGCTTCATCACTTCTGGTTTTCTCATTCTTTGTAACCTCTCTAGTATCCTCCATTGAATGCATTCTTCTTTGTAGGTTCTCAATACTGCTTTGTAGCATTGAATGCATTCTTCTTCTGTAACAGAGCTGTAGTCTCTGTTATATATTCCAATTGTTGAGAAATATCTTCCTTCGTTAGTCTCTGAGAAAAGGCAATCTCATCAAACCTATCTTCCAATTGTGTTTATGCTGTTCTTTTCTGACCGTTAGCTTCAGTGTTGATCGATGGTCGTAGGGTGCCGTCGATCGATGCTCGTTCGTCTGGCCTAATCGCATGTTGTCTCTGTATAGGATCCAAATCTTGCTTCATCTCATCCATGTGTGTAGTCAAACCGGTGAGGCACTTGTCTATATGATAATAGACATCATCAAGCCTCTTGTAGAACTCATCCAGTGACATCTCTTGAGCTTTCTATATCTCACGCACAATATCATCAATCTCTGCTCTGTTGTATGTCCTTTGTTTCTCCATAGACATACTGATCCTTGCTGCATGTTCTGGTAAACATATGTACCTCTGCTCAAACATAGTAGCTCTCTCTAGAACTGCTATGATGTCTTCAGCTTGGACATTCACTACTCTTCCGTCTGTAGCTCATGCATTATCATTCTCATCTTTGTAGATGACATTCTCATCTTCTGTCCTTAGCATCATAAGCTCTCGTAACATACTCGATACAGACGTCGATCGATGATGGGTGGACCCTGTCGGTGGATGCTGGATTTCATGGATAGTAGGCAATAGAAGTACGAAGTTTGTGAAACTTCAGAAGGGTGCTGTCGATTGATGCACGATTTCTGCTATCGATCGATCTAAGATGTGGAGACGTGTATGGAATATTACATATCGGCTCGTTCTTCTGCTTCTCAATGTCGATTGATGCTGAATGAGATGCGTCGATCGATGAGCGTTTATCCACTTTCGCCCAGCTCGCGTCATTAGATATTAGGTCATGGTATTCAATCAGCTCTCCTTCTCCATCGATCGATGGTGTATAGTGGTCGTCGATTGATGCTTGATTACCAAGTTGTTGCCCGAACAGATTTCCATCTCCATTGGCCATTGCAAGTATATCAGCTATTTCTTCCCTCGTGGCATTTAGCAGTCTGCCATCCATAGTTCTTGCGTGACAGTCTGGATCTCTCATGATACCGAACTCATCTGGTTGTAGATAACCATATGTCTTCGCTCGTTTTTCAGCTGCATCTGGTTTGGACTCTGCTTCTTGATCAGTATCGATCGATGGCAAATGGTTGCCGTCGATCGATGTCGATTTCCCGAGTTGATGGGAAATTTGAAAAACACCAGCCTCTACCATTGCAATACCACAATACTCGATTAGCTCTTCTTCTCTATAATCTTCGTCGTACTCGAGGTAGGCTGGGATGTAATTGCCATCTGTGTGGCAGGTGTTAATCGGTTATGGGGTTAGGCCGTCGATTGATAACGAAGGGTGGGTGTCGACCGATTGCTGAACAGCAAACGCGTCGATCGATTCTCTGGGTTGGGTGTCGATCGATGCTCCATCTTCAGGTTCCTCGTTGAACTCATAATTGCAGAAGCATGTGGCTACAAGTTTTGCATCATTAGACAACTCAATCAGAGTAGCCTTGCTCTTATTCTTGACAGGTTCATAGAAAGTATTTTGATTAATTAGGGATAGATACAACCTGTTTTGCTTCATATCGCAGATGGCTCTCACTATAGCCATAAATGCTCTCCCAAGTAGTAGTGAAGAGTTCCAATGAATCTGGATTTCCATCACATGGAAGTCTGTTGGGACTAGGGTGTTGTTGATCTACACTGGAACATCTTTTACTATCCCTCATGAGTTCACTTTTGAGCAGTCTACAAATGTGAAAGAATCATCAGAGGGTTCCACTTTCAGGTTCAGCTCCTCTGCCATATTTTTTGGCATGATGCTTACTGATAATCCAGTATCACTGAGGGCACTAGGGTATTTGTTGCCTTTGATCAAACATGGCACCACAAACTTCCCAGGGTCACTTTTCTTCCTCAGACAAGTCCTTTGTTTCATCCTTTCTCTGAGATGATTGAATATGATCTCTATATCCTCTTCTGTCTCCCTTGATTCCCTGAAAAACATCCACAACATGTGTGTATAGTAAGCTTCATCAAAAGGGATGTCTAAAGGAATTTTGGAGACTCTTCTAACAAAGCTATCCATCTCTTTTTCATTGGCTTCTTTGCATTGATGTTTGGGGATCTTTTCCTTCCTCTTGGAATGGCCTCATCTTCTCTATCAAAATCCATGGCTTCATATGTGTCAGTATTCTGTGTTGAAGCTGTCGTGTTTGGACGCTGATATAGCCTATTTATTACCAGTTTAGGTCATGTTATAAGCTCTAATTAAAGTCTATTATGTATGTCTAGGCTATGTTTTGGAGTATTTACAGATCCTGGAACGTTTTGGAGATATATGAGATCCTGGAACGTTTTGTAGTTGATCAACTAGGGAGTCGACAAAGCCATCGATCGATGGAAGACACTTGGTGTCGACCGATGATTGAAGATCGAGCTCGATCGATGTAGCACACTTGCCATCGTTCGATGATCAAAGCCCAAGTGAAAATGACGAAAATACCCTGGACGAGTTTTGACTTATTTTTAGGATTTTATATTTATGTCTTGACAGAGACAGAGAGATAACATACAAGTTTTAGAGAAGTTTTTATAGAGCATTTTAGTTCTATTCATTTTGTATTAGGAGAGAAAGGAGAGACTTCTTCAAAGTCCTCCTGGAACTCCTTTGGTTTTTATATATTTTATATTTCATATCTATTCTATTCATCTATGGTTTCTGTGACAAAGATCATGTTTGAGTAGTTACTAATTAGATTTAGGGTTGAATGATAGCAATCATGGAGTAGCCCAAAAATAGGATTGTTAGGTTAAGTAATATCCATCAATTGAGTTGTGCTTAATGCTTGCATTCTAGAGTAACTAACTAGGATCTCAATGATAGGACATGGACAACTAGGAGAGTAGATTTTGTGCCAGAATATATTCTGTTGAACTAGGCTGTAAGGCACATGCGAGAGCTGGTCTAATAAGTCTGGTGGATTTATCAAATCTCGCCCATACTTCCTTCTGATGTCACTGTCGATCGACACCAGGCCTTAGCCGTCGATCGATGGTCTTTCCTTTTGCTTGCATATGAGAGTTGGACTAAAAAGGGTCATAATAGTTAACATTTGAGTTCTAGAATATTTACACTTCTGTGCATCCTATTCCCTATAATTCATTAAGCTTGAAACCTTAGATCTAGCATATTTACATCTAGTTAATTCATAGAATATTTTCTTATTTTCAGTAGTAGCATATTTCCATATTGCATCCTACTTCTTGACAATGAATATTTCGTTAATCTGATTATTCACTACTAATATATATATTTACCTAGCTTAGTCTTTAGAAATAAGAAATCTATTGTGTGTCTTTGCTCTTTGTGGATTTGATCCCTAAGTAATACACATAATCTCTCTTGACAAGGTATTATTGAGTGCGTTAAGATTATGGGTAATTTGACAGTTGATTGTTTAGGATATTTATATCTTGCTAAAACAAACAAACACACTGTGTCAGACGCACAATCAAACTGGCATTGATGCTTGGTAGTCGAATAGGCTTCCTCATATGTTGATCGATTCTAAATGAGGTGCGTCGATCGATGCTTTTATCTCTCCGTCGGTCGACTGTCTCGTGTCTATATCGATCGACGTTAGTCAATTCACACTAAGCTATTGATTCTGCAGGAGCTGTTGTCGATCAATGCTCATTACTTGGTGTCAATTGACACCAATGTGAACTGCCGAATGACATAGAACTTTCCACACGAAAATCTCCTTCTTGGAGCTTTTCTCTCTTAAGCTCCTGCCAAAAATCATCATCAATCAATGCGTTGACGTGGTACTTCTTTCCAGCTTCCATGATTCTTCGACCTGTTGCATTACACATATGACACTCGAGGTCATGCACGTCTCTATTCTCATCCCTAAACAATTATCCTAAATAATTAACTATCAAATTAACCATAATCTTAACAAACACAATAATACTCTTGCCAAGAGAGATCATGTGTAGTACTTAGGGATCGAATCCACGGAGAGCAAAGGCACACAATAGATTTCTTATTTTTAAAGACTAAGCTAGGTAAATATATATATATTGGTGGTAATCAATCAAATTAAGAAAATATTCCTTATAAATAAGTAGGATGCAATATGGAAATATGCTACTAATGCAAATATGTAAATAACTACTCAAACATGATCTTTGTCATAGAAACCATATATAAAATAGATATGAAATATAAAATAGATAAAGACCAAAAGAGTTCAAGGAGGACTCTGAAGGAGGCTCTCCTTTCTCTACTAACCCTAATACAAAATGAATATAATAAAATGCTCTTCCTAAAACTTTTTTCTCTTCTCTATCTTTCTCAAAACATAAGTATAAAATCCGTATTTTAGATCAAAACTCGTCATTCTGACTTGGGCTTTAATCATCGGCTCTCATCGGTTGATGATGGCATGTGTGCTACATCGATCGATCTTGGGATTTAATCATCGGTCGACGCCAAGTGTATTCCATCGATCGATGGCTTTGTCGACTCCCTAGATGATCAGCTACAGATTCTTCTCCTCTAGATGCTCCAAAATCTCCAAGTATCTCATATATCTCCAAAACATTCATTGACCTGTAAATACTCTCAAACATAGCCTAGACACACATAATAGACTCTAAATAGAGCCTATAACATGGCCTAAAACTGGTAATAAATAGGCTATATCAGAAGACCAATAACGAAATGGTCATCTTCCATGGACGATTATGTGTCCAAAACAATAAGGAATCGAGGGAAAACATACTAAAGGAAGTACACCAATCTAAGTTCTCCATACACCCAAGTGAAACGAAGATGTACCACGACCTTAAGCGGCTCTACCACTGGTCAGGGATGAAAAGGGATGTAGCCGGATGGGTGGCAAAGTGTCCAACATGTCAGTTAGTGAAAGCAGAGCATCAAGTTCCAAGTGGCTTGTTGCAGAGTTTACCCATGCCTGAATAGAAATGGGATATGATCACGATGGAGTTTGTGTGCGGGCTTCCAAAGACAAAAGGCTACAAAGATTCAATATGGGTGATAGTAGACCGCTTAACTAAGTATGCACATTTCCTTCCATTCCAAATGTCAGATGGTGTGGACAAGTGTGTGGAATTCTACATGAGGGAAATTGTGAAACTCCATGGTGTCCCTGTTAGCATCGTGTTTGATCAAGACCCATGATTTGCTTTAACCTTTTGGCTGGCATTCCAGAAAGCTTTGGGAACCAAGGTGCACATGAGTACAACATATCATCCGCAAACGGATGGACAACCGGAGCGGATGATTCAATCATTGGAGGATTTATTGCAGGCTTGTGTAGTGGAATGGGGTAAACTATGGGAGAAATATTTACCGTTAACTGAGTTTACATACAACAACATTTACCACTCTAGTATTGGAATGTCACCGTATGAAGCCTTGTATGGACGTCCGCGTCGAACTCCCTTGTGTTGGATTGAATTGGGGTATGGCCGAGATCTTTCACCAGGGGTGATAAAAGAAACGATAGAAATGATCAAATTTGTTAAGGAGAAAATGAAGGAGGCTCCAGATCCGCAGAAAAGCTATGCAGACAAAAGAAGGAAGGAAAAGGAATTCCAAGTGGGGAAGATGGTTTACCTAAAAGGGTGACATTTAAGGGAAAGGATAGGACAGCGAAGATGGGGAAACTATAACCGAGGTATATGGGACCGTTTATGATCGTAGAACGAGTTGGACTGGTGGCTTAACGTTTGGAATTGCCTGACAAGCTCCAACCATTCCATGATGTATTCCATGTGTCTCAATTAAGGAAGGTTGTAAGCGATCCGACATTAATTGTTTTGCAACCGCCTGAAGAATTGAGTTTTTGTTTGTCGACCCATGGGAAACCGATACAAGTGACGAGGCTTCCAAATGAGCAAATTAGGAGGAAGAGAATTCATATGGTCGAAATAGTCTGTGAGCGCGATGGGATACGCGAGACTACAAAAGAGCGTGCAAGCATGATGAGGGCAGAGTATCCGGAGTTATTTGAGACTTAGGTGGATGAGCAGATGGCATATGCGGACTCGGGGAGAAATTCCTCATAAGTGGGGGAGAGTTGTAACCACCTGCTCCTCGGGTATTTTTATTTATAAAAGAATTCGTCTGGAAAGAGTTTTTTTATAAGAAAGTAAAAATTGTTCTAAGTGTTGGAACTTTTGTTTCGTTTGAATGGAATAAGAACTGGATTTTTTCTAAGTATCAAAAGTCATTCATACTATCTAAGCATCGATAACTTAGAATAAGCGGCGAAAACTGACCAAAGAGCAATCAATTATAAGGAAGTGGTCGGCGGACTGCAAGCCAATGAAGGAAAGTTTGGTCATTCGGGAATGCAGGTTCCAAGTAAGGCAAGATCAATTGGTTATCTTTAACGGGATTTTACGAAAGGAAGGTCGGTTTTGCGGGAGTCATATAAGGAAAGAATTGTAGAGATTCTATCAAGCCTTTGTGGGCAAGGTTTGACCAAGCCAAATAAGGAAACAACCATAAATTTCCGGCTTAGTGAGCAAGTCCAAGAGTAGTATAAAAAGGGACCTTACACTCTCATTCTAGACACAAATCAAAAACCAGGTCTTAAAGAGAGGCCAGACCAAGAACACAGTTCTAGAGAGAGGGTTTGGGAAGTGAGGATCAAACAAGGAGGATCGCATGAATCTTCGCCGGAAAACGCAGCTAAGTTCAGAGTCTTCGATCTTTTAAGAACAATTCAGGTGAGGATGTGATTTATGGCAGTCTAATAAGAGTGGTTTTGCTTTGTTTAATTCATTTGGATAGAATTTATGCTTGAATATAATTCGTTTATGGAAAGTTTGTTCATCGTGTTCTTAGGAAAATGTATGATAGAATTCATTTATGGAATGTTCGTTCATCATGTTCTTAACTAATGTATGATAATGATTGTTTATGGGAAGTTTGTTCATTGTGTTCTAAGAAAATGCATGGTATATTTGATTGATTTATAATCGAGTTATGTTAGGATGTTTATGTGAGAAATGAACTTTTGATCTTGAGAATCTAAACGAATTATAACACGTTTAAGGAAAGTAGAAATTGAATTGAGTTAATTAAGGAAACTGATTAAGAGGACGTAATGGACCTTCGGGTCGAAGGTTTGGCTGCGATCTGTAAGGGACCAACGGATCACAGGTTTGACTTCGGCCGCAGGTTCTGCTAAGGCTGCAGGTATGGCTACGGCCACAGGTTTGGCTTCGGCTGCAGGTTAAGCTACGGCCGTAGGATTGGCTACGGCCACAGGTTTGGCTTCGGCCGTAGGATTATTGGCTTTCAATTCGAAAGGTTAATAAATGTTAAAGTAATGAAAATGATGGAACTAGTTAAGTAAAAGAATGATAGAACCGGATGCTAGGGTGTTAGTATTGATTGAGTGTTTGATTATTGGACTGCTAGAGTATTTTTGTATGCTCATACCTCCTTTTTTGATTCAGGTGATGAGTAGTTGTTTGGACCGGAATGCAGGATGATGAAGACCATCGGGGCAGGTTATTCATAGACTCGAGATTTTATTTGGGAGTTTTATGAATCTTATTTCTATTTATTCTACATTTTTCTCAGGATTTATTAATAAAGTTGCAATATTTGCTTAAGTTTATTTGTTAGGAAATCTGTTGATTTTTTTCTTAGAAATTTTCAAGGCTTTTTAAAGATTTTCGGGTTGGGGTGTTTCATGGGGTGCTTTGTCGAGCAACGTCCCAGCCCTAGGGCGGGGTGGATCGGACCGTGGAACTTCCCTGCCCTAGGGCGGGGTGGATTGAACTGTGGAACGTCCCTGCCCTAGGGCGGGGTGGTTTGGTATGTGGATCCTCACCTTGTTCCTCAGATCCTTCTGAAGTTGTCTTGCAAAGCTTTCCAAAAAATCTATATGGCAATCTCGAACATTTAGCTCGAGTGTACATTTTTGGTCCCAACAATCTCGGGAGCTGTTTAAAATTTGGATTAACGTTTGTTGAGGTTTTGTTCCTCGATCGCTTTTTAATTCTTTTTTAAATATACGAGGTTTTAGTTCTTTTGTTTTATCTTTTGTTTTATCTTTTCTTGAAAGAGAACACTTCTTCGGGAGTTTTAGCTGTTGATTTTCCCATGACCGATTTTGACCCCAACAGTTAGCCCCCCAGCTCGTAAGGTTTTATGTGTAACTTCTTGTGAGGTAGTTATAGGTCTGTTAGGTGGAATCAGTGGCTAAAAGGCCTGTTGGCAAACCAGTTCAATCCAAAAGTTAAAATGGTTCGTTAACTCTACTTTCCTCATAAGGATGGAACGTGATAAGATTGGGGCTGCATCTTATGAAGGTTGCCTACATAACCTTGTTGAAGGGATCCAGCCTTTCATAGTTTGTCTTGGAATTAAGATTCTTACGATCTGTTTTCCAGTAGGACCTTTATGGCCTAGTTACGTGTTGTGCGTGGATTTTCGAGCATGTTACTGCTGATGGCATTTTATATTTTTATTGAGAGGTAGAATGCGAGTTGTCATCTCACATGTGACTCTCGGTGGATCGCTATGCCTGTCGTTTGTTTTAGATGAGAGTTCTCGAAAGCTTTCATGGAGTCTCATAAACGTGCAAGCGTAAGAGAAAAGACATAGTTTAAGAATCTCGTATCATTTTGATATTATGCCTTTGAGATGTTTGAGACCAGTGCGGTGGGTTTAGGGCAAAAACTAGGCTTACTTTTGGTTTTAGGATGTGCGATGACTATTTTGGCTTACTTTATCCGTTTGCAGTTTCGACCTGATTCCGTTTTGATATTGAAGTATGCGATAAGTTCTTGGCTTATATGACTTGCATCAATCGGGAACTGAGCATCTCTCCGAAGATAATTTCTAAGTTTGGAAGTGCTCACTAAAATTTTGGATTTCTTTTATAGCGATATTATCTTGTGTTAGTAGTATGAGAGGTATCTCTATGGAAGGAGATGGATTAGTTTGTTTAGGACGTATTAAGAGTTTGTTGTGATCAGCAACAAACATGATGGTAGCTGCTACCACTTTTGAGAGTTGTCGAGAAAGGAGTTAGTGCCTATGACTTTTTTGATCTTCCAAGATGGTGTTTTTATATAGGAAGGTATTTTTGTTGAAAAAAATTTCGTTAATATAACGCATTTCGTGCTTGAAATGTTTTGCGGACATGAAGATGTTCGTAACCAGAACTGTTGTTTCTGTTTGCATGTTAAACTGTTTGGTTTGTGATTGAGGAACTAGGACCAAGGGGTCGCGTAAATTTGTCCCTGAGAAGAATTGTCTTTCTTCACTGTGGTTTGTGAAGAGTCGGCCCTCCAAGATTTATTTCATGTACTTTAACGATGTTTCCTATAGCTCCAGGGGCTCTATTACTAGTTTTTCCTTACATGCCTTGTTTTATGGGTAAAATGTTGCGGGCTTAAAGTGAATTGTAGAAATTATAAGACTTGGTCGATTTTTCGACAAGTTCACATTTTTTTGTTAACCGTTTGGTTGTTAGGACTGAGTCTTGTTATAAAGACTTTATTGTATGATTTCAGTTTTGGGTTATACAATAATTGTTTGCGTAAATGCCAATTGGCGTTTTTAGACGAATCACAGATTATCGTTTTGTCGTTAAGTGATTGAGTGGAGCGGTGGGCGCTCAAATGTTTTAGCTTGGCGTACAGGCTGTGTTTGGCCAGATATCCAAGGACGTTGTAGGTTGAGGATTAGACCATGACACTTTCGTGTTAACATTAAGGTCATGTTAGTTTTCGATTTTCCTAAAAGCGGATGCCGAATTCTGGTTTGGGCTTTACAGGAAAGCATAGTTGGCCGAGGTCCTAGGGGAGCTCGTCAAGATGTATAGGCCAAGTATGTCCAATTTTCCGTGTTAAGATTGCCGATGGTGGTAGAAAACTATTTTCCATTTTAGGTTTCAGTTATATGATGAATATTTCTTCTAATGCTTCCTTTAGCCGTATGAATATTGTTTTATTTTTGCCCAAGGAAGACGAATCCTAAGAGGCTTGATACAGGCCCTGTGCAAAGTCAGTTGCGGGATGATTGCCTGTTCAGAAGTAACCGAGGGCAGTGAAAGGCGGAACCCAGTGAAATGATAGTCGTCTAAGCACTTCTTTGTAAAACCTGGTTATGAAAGTTGCTCTGTATATCTCGATCAGATTATACAAAGGATGTCACATGTAAATTTTACGAGAAGATTTATTACAAATGTAAATGGAGATTGTTTCTAGCAGGTTACTCATGACGTTTGCGAGTGTGGATTATGTTCTCCTTATTTTTGTCTCGTTATTGCAAAGTCATTTTTGCATCATACCGACCTTGTTTACCGTAGACTGTTTCGTATAAAAAGCTTTAGTTATACAAAAGTAATGGATGATTGGTTTTATGAAGATAGTAAATCGGTGAGATATGTGGAGATGTCAAAGTACCAATGTTTTCGAAGATTTTTTGATCTTTGGTGAAAGTTGCTTGGAATCACTCATGGAGTTTTACCAAAGGTTATTTCGTTACAGCATAGTCGCTAACCATCATATTACTAGTCTGATATTGGTAGAAGTTTTCTAATCGCAAGATTGCGACAAGAGATGATGTAGAGTTCTCAAGACTATGTTTCTGACGATTTGGCTACGTCGCTAGCGTTTTCTGGATGCTGAAGCAAAAATTTTTTGAAGTATGGGAGTATACGAGTATAGTATACGTACCTACTCTCTCTTATTTATGAAAGAAAACTGACGAACTGATCTTTTGAAAGGTTATGTACGTTTTTTCTTTCGAAGATTGAGATGATCGACAATCTGGGTCGATATAAAGACAATGTTGGGATTGTCATTTTTGGTTGTTTCCAGGTTGGGGACTTGGGATAGGTTGGTTTGTTATGAAAGGTACTATGAAGCGAGATGAGTAAGGCTGGAAATTTTCCTAAGACTTAGAACAATAAAACAAAACTGGAAAATAGAACAAGACTGGATAATTTCCTAAGACTTAGATTGCTAGACTATCCACCTAGATTCTAAGTTCCCTAATCTTTACGATAGTTTCCAAAACGTTATCATTCTTTTCTTACGAAAAATTCCTACTCTGCTAAAATTTTCTAAGTCGGACATACCTTAGTCTTATCGGAGATTCGGGTTTGTCTCTTCTTCATTCTTCTTCTCTTCTTGTCTTCTGACCAGAGTTTCAATTTTTGTAGTGTTAGTTTTTTTTTTACGAGAATGGGTTTGTATTTCAAAGGTTTTCATGAGTATGGGTAAGTATTTTATCGAAGTTTATTTGTTATTTTAGGAATGATCACATTCGACTTAATGTCAACGAAGTTCGAAAAGTTTGATAATGATTTTCATATGAATTGTTTTTCGATGAAATTCTGACGAGAATATCGGAGTGAGGAAGATATTTCAACGTCTAAGTTTTCTGTTCTCGTCTCTTTGTACCCCTGGTTTTACTAAATTAAACAAGTGCGCTTTGTATATTGTTGAAAAGTCTTATCAATTGTTTATAAATAGATTTTTTCCACTCAACATGGCAGAATTTTGTAAAAATGGATTGTGTTTCTTTGTAACAAAGGAACTTTACGAAATCGTTGAAATAAAGTCAGAAGAAGAAGGTGACGATTCAAAGAAGGTTGAAGTGGGCGATTAGGAAAAAGAAGCAATGGAAACAAGGTCATTTGGGTAAGGTGCTCAATTTGTCGAGCTGCGAGTGAACTGGTCCTGCCCTAGCCCTCGTTATCTTTTCTTTTTTTCTGTTGATATTTTCATATGATCTTGTCTGACTTCCCGAAGGTCGTAAAATTCTTTTTTGAGTTTTATTTAGGAGAACTATTTCGCAAATATTGTCCAATTTTCTATATGAAGGTTGTACTGTAAATTAATGTCTTGTTTAAACTTTACGAATGAGGTTTCGTAAAGTATTGTCGAGCTTAATTTTACGAAAGTTGTTTCGTAAAATGTTATTGAGCTTAATTTTGGAAAAGTTATTCCGAAAATGTTATCAGGTTTAGATTTATGAAAGTTGTTTCGTAGAATGTTTTTCGAGCTTATCTTTGTGAAAGTTATTCCGCAATATATCAAGTTTAATTTCACAAAAATTGTTTTGCAGAATCTTTTTGAGCTTAATTTTGCAAAAGTTATTCCGCAAAAGGTTGTCGAGTTTAATTTTACCAAACTCGTTTTGTAGAATGTTTTTGAGCTTAATTTTGCAAAAATTTATTCCGAAAATGGTATTGAGTTTAATTTTACAAAAAATGTTTTGTAAAATGTTTTGTCGAGCTTAATCTTCAGAAAGTTGTTTTGCAAAATGTTATGGAGCTTAATTTTGAGAAATTTATTATGCAAAAAGTTATCGAGTTTGATTTTATGAAATTTGTGCCGTAAAGATGTTCTCGAGCTAGGCTGTAAGGAAGCCGTTCCGCAAATCTAGTTTATGAGTTGTTAATATCGGAAACTTTTGCTGCGACGAGCTTGATTGGTGTGACCAAACTTAATCAGAAGTTTTCTTGTTTCCGTAGGATCGATCCAAGGGAGTTTTGAGTACTCTTTCCGAAGCAAGCTTAGTAGACGAATGTCAAGAGTTCGCAGCAACACTTGAATTTTTATGAAACCTAAGGTTTTAGAAAACGTTATGACGACCCAAACTCGCAGTGTACAGATCGCCATGCAACAACCCGCACTCACAAAACACAGGTCGCCATATGGCGACCCGCACACGCAGAGCACAGGTCGCCATATGGCAACCTACGCACCAAGATTACGGGTCGCCATATGGCAACCTGAACGCGTACAACCTGGGTCACCATTTGGCGACCAAGACCCACACGGTCTGGGTGCCATATGGTGACCTAGTCTCTCTGAGTCCGATCGCCATATGGCGACCTTGGCTCTCCCAGTCTGGGTTGACATATGGCGACCTAACCCTTCAAAGACTGGGTCGCCATATTGCAACCTTAGCTCTCCAAGCCTGGGTCACCATATGGCAACCTTAGCTCTCCAAGACTGGGTCTCCATATGGAGACCTGTGTCTCTCCTTTGTATTCATCTTCGAGACACGATCGAAATGCTTTTTGTATTGTCTCAATCGGAGTTATCATTGGAACTTTATGATAAAAACGCAAAGACTTGTTTTTTGTATAAGTTCAAACCGATCATATAAAACGGCAACGGTTGGCTTAACGGCAAAGTTACCCAAGCTATACGAGAAGTTTGAACCCATGCTTAAATCGATATTGTTTCAAAGACGGTCTTTCGGAGAAATCGGAAAAACGCTCAAAAGTCAGAAAAACGGCCCGAGAGGCCTAAAACGCGACTAAAGGCTCGCTTACATTTTCATACGAAACCAAGACCAGTGGTGTTACGACGGTCTATCTTTATTCACACAAAGATATATATCGAGAAATCAGAAGATACATGTAAAGTTTACGAAGATAACTATGAAGATTGAGAGAAAAAAGAATATTCCCGGAAAGGAGATAAACTTGACTTAGAACAAAAAAGGAAGAGACAAACCGCCTCAAGAGGCATATATAAGAAGAGCTACGCTGCAGGCGAAGGGGATAGGAAGATTAGGTCAAGAAAACTACTGTTAACTTTAGGAGAACTTAGGATCTGGGTGGCTAGACTAGCGAGTTCGATACTTATAATGTTTTTCTACTTTGTTCTTTCGTTCTCCATTGCTGACAAATTATGTCTATCTCATTCTCGCTGAAACTCTGTAACTCTATCATTATCAATCAATAAAACTCCTTAGTGCAATTTACTTTTGATATTCTGTTATCTCTCTCTTCTTTGTTTCGTGTGTTTACGCAGATAATCCGGGACCTTTGGGAAAGTCAGATCTTTTAGACTTTCCTTAAGATCACAAAATCGACAATGTGAATTTTGGTTCCCACAGTTTGGCGCTAGAAGGAGGGAGCTCAGATTCTCAAACTCTAAAAACCACTGAACTGATAAGAACGAGATATGCCTAATCCAACAGGCACTAACGTCATCTCCTTCAAGGAAAGGGCAACGGCCGATCAGGTCAAACCCCGTAACGACCTCCTTGTCGTCGAGTTAATGATTCAGAATATCGATGTCGCTCAGATATTAGTCGACACCGGAAGCTCGGCTGATATCATCTTCAAGCGTACCCTCGAGAGGATGGAAATCAATCTATCCATAATCATGGAAGACCCAAGTCCGCTATTAGGAATTTCAGGGGAAGGGACTATGACCCTAGGGACAATCAACCTCATGGTCGGGGCTGGGAGTATAACAAGAATCATGGAGTTTCTGGTCATTGACCGACCCTCATCGCATAACACGATCGTAGGAACTCCATGGATAAATTCAATGCAGGATGTGCCATCGACCTACCATCTATGTCTCAACTTTCCAACACTACACGGAATCGAGACAATCTGGGAGAATCGAAAAATCTCGCAAGTCTGTTTTGCCGCGGAACTAAAACGAAAGGGCTCGTCATCAGAGACTCCTTCCAACAAGAAAAGGAAGTCGTCTATTTACGGCAACGCCTTAGGACCAAATGAAACAGAAATCTTTTGGCAGTCGCGAGTAGACGAGGCACTCAAGGGAAAACGCGAACCAACCTGTGAACCCGTGGTCTCACTATGCCTCGATGAAGCATTCAAAGACCACTGCGTTGAAATCAGCGCTAATCTTCGCGAGCCCTTAAAACAGAGCTTATCGCCTATCTAAAAAAGAACTTACATATGTTCGCATGGGCTGAGGAAGACATGCCATGGATTGACATCAACATTACATGTCACAAACTTAACGTCGATCCAACTTTCAAACCGGTCAAACAGAAAAGACGAATGTTGGGTCCTGAACGGCCTTACGCAGTTAACGACAAGGTCGAAAAACTCCTCAAAGTCGGATCCATAACAAAGTTAAGGTATCCTGACTGGCTCGCTAACCCAGTCGCCGTCAAAAAGAAAAAAGGAAAATGGCGAGTCTACGTCGATTTCACCGATTTCAACAAAGCATTTCGAAAGGATAGTTTCCCACTGCCTCACATTGATTGGCTGGTTGAAGCAACAGCAGGAAACAAACTGTTTTCATTCATGGATGCTTTCTGCGGGTACAATAATATCATGGTGAACCCTGATGATCAGGAAAAAAACTGCGTTCATAACCGACTGCAGTACTTACTGTTATAGAGTAAAGCCATTCAACCTTAAGAACGCTGGTGCAACCTATCAGCGATTGGTTAACCGAATGTTCTCCAAACAACTCGGAAAAACTATGTAGGTATACATCGACGACATGCTCGTAAAATCTCTTGAGGAACAAGACCATGTCAACCATCTCCAAGAATATTTCGAGAGGTTAAACCTACATAACATGAAACTGAACCCCACAAAGTGCAGGTTCGCGGTAGCATCGGGAGAATTACTGGGAAACCTCATAACCTTTTGGGGAATCGAGGCAAATCCAAATCAAATCACCGCGTTGATCGAGATGGCATCCCTAGGAACAAAACGAGAGGTGCAGAGGTTAACGGGTAGAGTCGCAGCACTCAATTGTTTTATCTCGCGGTCAACGGATAAATGTTTACCTTTATACGACACCTTGAAAGGGAATAAAAACTCGAGTGGACCGAGGAGTGCGAGAAAGCTTCCCAACAGTTGAAGCACTACCTTGCCACTCCCCTAGTGCTCGCAAAGCCCATAGAAGGGGAGCCCCTTTTTTCTGTATGTCGCAGTATCCATAACAGCTGTAAGCGGAGTCCTCATCCGAGAAGAGCGAGGCGAACAAAAGCCCATATTCTACGTAAGTAAAACCCTGCTGGATGCAGAGACGCATTACCCGTTAATGGAAAATTGGGCTCTCACGGTCGTAATGTTAGCCCAAAAATTGAGGCCTTATTTCCAATCTCATACGATCGTTTTACTCACATCATTTCCTCTGCGAACGATCTTGCATAGCCCTAGTCAATCTGAAAGATTAGTGAAGTGCGTAGTCGAGCTAAGCGAATACGATATCAAATATCGAGCGAAAGCTTGCGCAAAATTGCAAGTGTTCGCTGACTTCTTGGTAGAACTCCGCACAGGGTGCACAACGAACCAAGAGAGGGATTAGACCTGGACACTCCACGTTGATGGGTCGTCATCCAAACAAGGCTCCGGGATCAGAATCCGACTGACTGCGCCAACAGGGGAAGTACTAGAACAATTGTTTCAATTGATTTTCCCAACTTCCAACAATGAAGCTGAGTATGAATCTCTCATTGCTTGTTTACGACTGGCTCTCGGCCTGAAAATATGCAACATCCACACATATTGCGACTTGCAGCTGGTAGCAAATCAGTACAGCGGCGACTACGAGGCAAGAGACGAAAGAATGGACGCCTACTTGAAGGTTGCCCGGGACTTAACCCAAAGCTTCGATCAATTCGCTCTGACACAGATCCCTCGCGCAGAGAACGCTCATGGAGATGCCCTGGCCGCACTAGCGTCCAGCTCTGACCTGGGTGTAAGCAGGGTAATCCCCGTGGAATTCATAGAGCACCCTAGCATTGGACCACCAATCGTCGTGAGCTTAATCGACCCAAACGACGACAATGCTGACAAAATCGATACCCAACCGAAACAGAAACACGAATAAATCAAATATGGGTTCAACAAACCATGGATGCAGATCATCTGAGCATATATCGCAGACGGAACACTCCCGACAAAGAAATGGGCGGTCTGGAAAATTAAGGCCCAGTCCGCCCGATACGTATTGCTAGAAGGAAAACTCTACAAATGGAGATTCTCCGGACCACTTATGACCTGCGTAGAAAGAGAGAAAGCGCAAGGGATAATGGGAGAAATTCACTATGGATCCTGCAGAAACCACTCCGGGCGAAGATCCCTCGCAGTCAAAATTAAACGCCAAGGCTACTACTACGCAAAAATGATCAAGGACTACGAGAATTTTGCACGAAAATGCGAAAAATGTAAGAGACACACTCCCACCATCCATCAACCAGCTGAGACCCTCTCATCAATTTCAGCACCGTACCCATTCATGCGATGATCCATGGACATCGTCGGTCCCATGCATAGATCTAAACAGAAACGCTTCTTGCTCGTCTTAACCAATTTTTTCTTTAAATGGTTGGAAGCAGACTCCTACGCGAGGATCAAAGACTCTCAGGTCGAAAGCTTTGTATGGAGAAAAATTATATGCAGGCATGGCGTACCATACAAAATTGTAACAGATAACGGATCACAATTCATCTCGACTAGATTCGAAGCCTTTTGCGAGAAGTGGAAAATACGATTGACCAAAACAACTCCCAGATACCCACAATGCCACAGACAGGCTGAAACTATTAACAAGGCCATCCTTAATTGACTCAAAAACGCCTAGACGCCAAAAAGGGTAAATGGGCCGAGGAACTAGAAGGAGTCTTATGGTTGCATCAGACAACTCTTAGACGAGCAACAGAGGAAAACCCATTCACCCTCGTTTACCGAGCAGAATGCGTGGTACCGGCGGAAGTCGGATTTTCCGGAGTACGCAAAAGGCTACTCCTAGAGCGTGAAGATTTGAACAACCTAATGTTGCTTGATAACCTCGACCTAATAAAAGAACGTCGAGATATGGCACTCATATGAATTCAAAACTACCAACAAGCAGCCGCAAGGTAAAACAATTCAAACGTGCGCAGATGTAGGTTACGAAATCACTAACATGCAGGACGCCAAGGCTCCTAGAACCTGGAACGCGATGCACCTAAAAAAATACTATCACTAAACATTCACTAAAAACTGAACTACGACACCGCTTGTCGCCCCTCTCTAAAAAAAGGGGGAGAGTGGGTACGTATACGTATATCATATACTCCCACAAAGTTTAAAATATCCGCTCATGTACTCGATTATTTTCGAAAAGATTTCTATAATGAAAACGTGAGTTTTTTTCGCCGCGAGTTTTTCTCGCAAAATTCTTCTTTCATCAAAAACTCAAATGTCGTAATTTACTTTGCCCAAACACCAATGTAAAAGACGACGGTCTTCGGTACACAACACCACAAACAATCTTGTTGTAAGACGCAACATAAGAAAAATTGAACCCTCGACTAGGCGAGACGTCGCCAATGCACGAGGAACCCTTTTTCATAAAAAACAGTCTGTCAGCGACTATAAAACACGCACACCCTCTCAAACATGTGTCTTTCGCGAAAAGTTAAAACAGTAATATCTATCAATAAGTTTTTTGATGATCACAATGAACTCGCAACGTCCTAAACATACTAAGTTATCTCACAAGGATAGCTCTCATACATCCGACGCCAGTATAATAGCGCTATACAAGAAATCCAGAATTTTTGGTCAATACTTTCGGGAGACTTAAAAATTGTCCTCGAAGAGATGCTCGGTTCTTACCATACAAGTCTTATAAACCAAGAACATATCGCAGACTTTAAAGCGGTACAAAATCAGGTTGAAATCGCAATACGCAAAACGAAAGCCAATTAGTAATCGCACAGTCTTAACCGAGAGTAAACCTAGGTCTTGCCTTAAACCCAGCCACTGGTCTCTAACGCCTCTAGGCATGAATATCAAAAGATACGAGATCCTGAAAGCATGCCTCTTTGTTAACATCTAAACGCTCACGGAACGTTTCCGCACATCTTGAACGACCAACAAGGATCATGTCTTGGATCATATCCTGCAACCTCACCTTCAACCATCACCTTGTCTGAGTTTGGGGCCTCACCTTCAACGACCACGGCATCCTGCCCTCCCATATTACCCAAGCACAGCGGAAGGAGGCACTCGGATCTCAGACTGCCAAGGATCATGTTGAAATCACCCTCATCAACCCCTAATTCTTCTCTGCGCACCGAAAGCCAGGCTTCCTCGGCTCGTGGAGAGAGAGGAGCATCACCCTAGAACAGCCGGACCTCGCCCATTTCTACCTCAACGGCCACGAGAGCCAGATCCCTACTTCCGATGGCCGTCAAGGAATCGAGGGAACTTGCAATCCTCTCCAAGCAGGCTCCAAACTCAGCGCGAATGGCCATCTTGGCTTCCTCGATCCCACGAGCCATGGAACCTTCTTCACTTAGAAGGCGACACTGGAGCCGGCGAGCCGCCAAAGCTTTCGTCTTACCGACCTGCTTCGCCTTGAGAAGGAAGCTCACAGTCTTCCCAAGATATCGCTCGAGTACGTCGATCCGAGTCTCGAACCAGGACACCTCAGTGGAATGAGCATATTCGATAATTTTTAACTTCTTCTCAAAAGCTGATGACCCTTCTCGGGACTCCACTAATTCCCTCGTAAGACGCTCGACCTCTGACCCACACTCAACGATCATCTCATAGATCAAAGATACTAACTGCACAAGATTTCGTACGGGTTAGAAAATGGTACATCATGTAAACGGGAAAGATCTTTGAAAACAAACCTTGGCACGGTGCCGTGATATCGTACTCGAGCTAGATCCTCCATGCACTGCAGAATCGCTTTCTCCGCCCTTAGTGCATTTTTTTCCTTTTAGCCGCCTCGCCGGCAGGAGGATTTCTTTTTTAACTTTTCGTAGGAACGATCGGAGCAGCACTAGGAGCAGGCAGCCCCAGGAAAAGGTAGCAATTTTTGTTCCTCAAATCTTCTGCTCTTGCGTCATCAAAGAAGTTGCAGAAGAAAGCATTCTTGATGTCAGTTGAAGATGTCAGGGATCCTGGTGGTAACTGTTTGAGCCAATATGAAGCTTCTCCAGCAAGTGAGTACTTGAAGAGATTACAAAAAAAAGATAATCCCCAGGGACTCCATTGGCTTTAATGGCAGTCACTAGATCCTCAAATCGCTCCAGATGATCCATAGGGTGCCCATGTCGCAGCCCATGGTAGGGTGTCTGTGATACAAGTCCGAAGAAAGCGGGCTTGATTTCAAAATCATGTCTCTAAAAATCTGGAGGACGAATGGCGGATCTGTTGGCGTAGTACTGGTCTGGACGGGTGTAGTCAGCCAGTGTTCTCTGAGCAGCTTGGGCATTAGATTCAGGTTGAGCTTCTGCAGTGTCTGCTTTTGCTTATGCATCAGGGATTATAGTCCCCTGATCGTCTATCTTCGGAGCTGCTGCATTACATAGGTGACTGTCAGGGTCACGCAGGTCTCCATTCTCATCCCTAATCAGTATCAAAGTTGCAACCATCTGAACTCGTCTGCTTCTGTCGATCGATGCGGGTCGGTTGATGTCGATCAATGCTAAGTGATCAGTATCGGTTGATGTGAGTAAGTTTCTGTTGAGTGAGGCGGTTTGGTTGATGTCGATCGATGATGAGTGATCAATGGCGGTCGACGGAGGAGTTCGGATAATGGTCGATGCGGTCAGTGAAGAAGTGTCGGTCGACGCGGTACTAGTGATGTTGATCGATGCTTGTCGTCTTTCTTTACGGATCGAGCGTTCAAGTCTGAAGGGTTAGAGGGTGATATTAGTTCTTGTCATTTGTTGCTCCTGGTGCTTCTTTGCTTGTACCTGAAAACAAAGGGAAAGAAAAATTATTAGTAACTTAAAAATAAGTCACAAACCTAGACTAAATCCTAGAAATTAAATCTAATGGCGATCTATGCTCCCCGGCAACGGCGTCAAATTTGACACGGTGTGTTTGTTTGTTCTAACAGGGTGTAAATATCCTAAGCAATCAACTGTCAAATTAATACTCTTGCCAAGAGAAATCAGGTGTAGTACTTAGGGATCGAATCCACAGAGAGCAAATGCACAAAATAGATTTCTTATTTTTAAAGACTAAGCTAGGTAAATATATATATTAATAGTGAATAATCTGATTAAGAGAATATTCTTTGTTAAGAAGTAGGATGCAATATAGAAATATGCTACTAATGAAAATATGGAAATATTCTATTAATTAACTAGATGTAAATATGAATGTAAATATGCTATATCTAGGGTTTCAAGCTTAATTAATTATAGAGGATAGGAAGCACGAAAATGTAAATATTCTTGAACTCAAATGTTAACTATCCTGACCTTTTTTACTCCAACTTTCGTATGCGAGCAAAAGGAAAGACCATCGATCGATGGCTAAGGCCTGGTGTCGGTCCACAGTGAAATCAGAAGGAAGTATGGGCGAGGTTGATAAGTCCACCAGACTTATTAGACCAGCTCTCGCATGTGCCTAACAGCCTAGTTCAACAGAATCTATTCTGGCACATAACCTACTCTCGTAGTTGTCCATGTCCTATCATCGAGATCCTAATTAGCTACTATAGAATGCAAGCATTAAGCACAACTCCATTGATGGATATTAACTTAACCTAACAATCTTATTTTTGGGCTAATACATGATTGATATCATTCAACCCTAAATCTAATTGTTAACTACTCAAACATGATCTTTGTCACAGAAACCATAGATGAATAGAATAGATATGAAATATAAAAATACATAAAAACCAAAGGAGTTCCAGGAAGACTCTGAAGGAGTCTCTCATTTCTCTCCTGATACAAAATGAATAGAACTAAAATGCTCTGTAAAACTTTTCTAAAACATGTATTGTATCTCTTTGTCTCTGTCAAGACATAATTATAAAACCGTAAGTATATAGCATGCAACTTTTTTCCTTCTTTTTCCCAAGCATTGCGCCTACAGCGAAATCGCTATCATCGCACATAATTTCGAATGGTATATCTCAGTCTGGTGCCTGGACAATAAGGGCAGATACGAGCGCCAATTTGATTTTTTTAAAGGCTTCGAGACATTCAGGTGTAAAGTCGAATTTCACTTTTTTGCACATGAGTGCAGTGAGGGGTCAAGCGATTTTGCTAAAATATTTTATGAATCTCTTATAGAATCCAGCGTGTCCTAAAAATATTTTAACGTCCTTGACATTATCTGGTGGCAGCAGCCCAGTCATTACTTCAATCTTTGTCTTGTACACCTCAATTCTGGCTGCTGAGACCTTGTCTCCCAAGACAATTCTGCTATTAACCGTAAAGTGGCATTTTTTCCAGTTCAAAAACATATTTTTTTTCTTCACATCTAGCTAATACCTTACATAGGTTATCGAGACATGTTTTGAAATTCAGACCGTATACTGAGAAATCGTCCATGAAAACCTCCATGAAGTCTTGGATCATATCCGCGAATACGACATCATGCATCTCTAGAAAGTCGCAAGAGCGTTACAGAGGCTGAATGGCATTCTACGATACGCGAACGTTCCATAGGGACAGGTGAAGGTAGTTTTTTCTTGATCGTCCGGATGTATGGGAATCTGGAAGAATCCTGAGTACCCGTCGAGGAAACAGTATTTTTCGTGGCTTGCAAGCCTTTCTAACATCTGATCGATAAAGGGTAAAGGGAAATGATCTTTTTGTGTGGCAGCATTCAGTTTCTTGTAATCGATACACACCCTATGTCCGGGGATAGTTCTCATGAGGATCAATTCATCTTTGTCATTTTTTACTACCGTAATTCCACCTTTCTTCGGAACAACATGAATTGGACTAACCTAGTTGCTGTCTGAGATTGGGTAAATAACGCTTGCATCTAGAAGTTTCATGATTTCCTTTTTGACTACTTACTTCATGTTGTGATTCAATCTCCTCTTTTGCTCAACGGATGATTTGTATTCATCATCAAGGTGTATCCTATTCATGCATAAACCGGGATGTCATCTAATGAATATTCGAGAGCCTTGCGGTGCTTCTGCAGTTTATTCAGCAATAATGCTTGCTCTCCGCTGCTCAGTTTGGCATTGATGATGACAGGATATGAGTTTTTGTAAAGAAAAATGTATTTAAGACCAGAGGGAAGTAGTTTAAACTTGACTTTAGGTGCTTTCGCTTTGCTCTAGTCGTCGGTTACGCCATGATGTTGACCGACGGTACTATCAGGGTGACGATCGATGGGAGCAGGTAGATCAAGTTCTTCGATGTCGACATTGAAGACTTCTTTTGTGGCATCCATCAATCTCGTATATTCCCCATCCCGATCATCTATCGCAAAGATGTCACCTTTCAGAAGATGTGATTGCTCGCTTGAGAGGGTCACTTGAGCACGTAACCATGAATGATTCTTCTGCTAGGTCGGAGAGATAATCGATATGGTAGGGTTGACCGTCGATCAAAGGCTGTTTAGTTAAGTTTTGCATGTCAAACACCATCGGTATCTTCCCAATGTTGAGGCGTATGCGCCCTCCTCTGACATCAAGGATCGCTCCGGCCGTGGCCAGGAAAGGTCTTCCTAAAATAATCGGGTTTTTGGGTTCTCTCTCGTATTTAGGCACTATGAAATATGCAGGTATATCACAGTTATGTATGCGTACGGGCACGTCTTCAAGTATCCTTCCAGAAATCTAGTGGATCTATCAACCAAAACGAGAGTGGCCCTGGTAGGTTGAAACTGAGTTAGCCCGAGTGACCGCAACTGAATAAGGCATCAGGTTTACACTAGAGCCTAAATCACAGAGGGATCAGGGAGTTTAACCAGAGTTTTTCCTTGAATAATTTCACTTACTTCTTCGGATACCTTCATCACACAATGTTCTGATTCATGGAATTCTTGCGTTGCTGCATCTTTCACGTATTGCTTAATAGCAGGCGAGATGTGAATGGCATCGCTTAGTGGCATCTTAATTCTTACTTTGTCAAACGCTTTCTTGCATATTGCTTTTTCTTGTTGCTTCTTTTTCTTCTTAGCGTTTTTTGGAGGAAAGGGGGTGTTTGCTTGGTAGACCCTTGTTCTAACCGGTTTGGTCAGATCTCGGTCCAAATGTCGATCGTGTCTTGCTTCTGGGCGTCTTCGATGTTAGGTTAAGAGTGTCGATCGATTCTTGGTAACGAGTGTTGATCAGTGTCTCCTACTTCCATGTGTCTTTTCCTTTTGTTTATCAAACAGGTCCTCAAGGTCATCAGTTTGGTTGAATTCTTCAATTTCAGGCACAATCTCGGGGATTTGCTTGTTAGTGTCGAGCGGGATGGGGTGGGATTTTTCTTTTTCCTCTGTCCTGATTCTTGCGAATTCATCGTAGTGATGCTTTCTTGAATGCCAGGGGTGAGTCGTTTACCACTTTGTAAGGCCACAACGTTGCAATGGCTCTTGGGTTAAGCGTCTGTTTTACCAGGTAAGAATCCGTCCTCTCTCCTGATGGACATAGCGTTACTTGGCACTTGGCTGTCGATCTTCTTAATGTGTTCACTTAGAGTTTTGAATTTTTTTGTCATCTCTGCATATATCAGATCCAACTTCTCATTGAACTCGGTGGCTATTCTACGGTTTCCTGTGAAGACTTGATTCATCTTTGACTTTGAACTTCTTTCGTGTCTATCCACAGTGGCGTCATAGTTGGTTGTGAAGTTGCCGGTGCTCTCTCTAAATCGTTGGTTGTTCAGACTCATCACATCAGAGAATTCAACTTGCTTTTCGAAGTCGGGAGAAACAGCATCGTCCATAAGGGTCGCAACTGATGCAAGAGTCTTTCTAACTCGGATTGAGTGCTTGTCCTCAGTGAGCATTGGCGGTTCATTCCTTTCGGTGTCTCTGTTTGAAAGCTCTACCTAAATCTATGTTTTCTATCAGCCTTTCAGCGCTTGTGGGGCTTCGGGTGCCAAAGTTCCCCTCGATGGCCGTATTAAGGATGGTATGATAGTCTACGTTTAGTCCTCTATAGAAAGTGTTGATGAGTTGGGTTCTGAGAATCCATGGTAAAGGCACGAAAGCTGGTAGCTTTTGAATCTTGTCCACGCGTTTTTGAAGGATTTGCGGCTACCTTGAATGGATGTGGATATTTCTCCCCTTGCTTCTCAGTATTTGTTCTCGTCAAAGAAGTGATTGATGAAAGCGCTTCTAATATCTTACCAACAGGTCAGGGACCCTGGTGGTAGCTGGTTCAGCCACCTCCTGGCGTCACCTTCAAGGGAAAAAGGGAAAAGTTTGCAGCGATTGAAATCGCCGTTCACCATGTCTTCTAGCATCTCGATGTGATCGTTCAGGTGTTCAGTTGGAAGACCGCTGAACTGATTTTTGCGCGCCATAATTAGGAAGTCGATATCAAGCTCAGAGCTTCCTGCATGGTTGTCTGATAATCGAATTGCAGACCTATTGAAAGAGTTCCTGCTTGGGTTTAGGTATTCGAGCATTGGTAATTCATGCTTTATCTCATTCTTTGGAGATTTAGTGATTTGATCAGGGATTGCAGCCACCTGATAATTAATGAGTTGTCTTGCTTTGTTGATTTTATTGTTCATTGGTTCTATCAAGACTACATTCTTATTATCAGCATCAGTAAAGGTGTACTTACCTGCTCCCGGCTGAATGGTATCGATCGATGGCAATGGAAGGGTGTCGCCCGACAGTAGTGGACTCGCGTCGATCGATTCCAGATGAGCTCCGTAGATCGATCCGTGTTGTCCTGAATCCATATTCTCTCCTTTAAGTACATGTGTCACAAAATCATGGAAAGAATAATTTATCAAACAGTAAAGTAAAAAAAAATCTAGACTATATTCTATGCGAAATCTAATGGCAATAAGAAAGAGTCCCCGGCAACGATGCCAAATTTGATGTGTGGGTTTGTTTATATCACTTCTCAAATTAACCCCATTTCCCACTTTACTCTCTCAAATAAGAGGTTCAGTGTAATACTTAGGGATCAAATCCACAGAGACTCTAGGATTGCACAATAGACTTATTGTTTTCAAATTAATGCTAGACAAATGGTAATAATAATAAAAATAAAGGTGATCTCAAGATTGATTTGGTTGGTGAAGGTTAAATTAAGAGATTAGACTTAGGGGAAATTATTAGGTAGTATTAGATAATGCAAATTAATAGATTGCTAGGGTTTTAATTAAGCATCGTTCTCGAACTCAAACCTTATTGTTCAGGAGATCGCTCTCGCACATCTCGACTGAGTGTCGATCGATGCCGACAAGGTGGCGTCGATCGATGCTCATTCTAAACAGTACTGGTTTTGTGGTTTGATGGGTTCTCTAAACTTCTAACTCAACTCTTGTCTGTTACCAATTGTTTAGATTGTTTAAGATAGGTTCAGGGTCATAACCATGCTCTCGCTTGCGCTATGGAACCCTAGTTTCTAAGATTGAGGTGATCAGATTCAACCTAACATTAAGAACAACTTAAACAAGGAACCAACAAGATTACCCTAACAATTTTACAAAATCAGCAAGATATTACTACCATTGAAGAACCCTAAATCTAACAATGAATTACTCAGACATAACAATAAAGAACATGATTAAAGTCTGAATAAATTATATAAAATAAACTGAGTAAAAAGATAAAGAGTTCAAGATCTTCTCTATATTAATGATCAGATCTCTCTCTCCAATACATGTAGCAAGGTGTTCCAACTCAGTTGTCTTTTCTGCCTTCTCGGCTACCACTTTTATATATATATATAAGTAAGATAGAAAACCCTGATAAATAGTCTAAATTTTGGTCAAAGACTTGTCTTGCAAATATTGAGACTTTTGGGTAAACTTGTAATTTCTCAAGTCTTTATTAATCTTGCAGTCGACTTGGCCGTCGATCGACCCACACACACATAAACGGGATCCGACATTGAATTTCTTGCTGAGCATCCTAAATGCTCCAAAATAGCCCCAAAAGCTTCAATTGCTTCCAATGGGTACTTGGGCCTGTAAATACTCCAAAACATAGTCTAGACACACATAATAGACCCTAAATAGAGCTTATAACATGGCATAAAAATGATAATAAATAGGCTATATCAATCATTAAAATTAATTATACATCTTGGGTAATGTAAATAATGTAAGATTTACTGAGAATTTCGAAAGATTAAAAACAAGTTTTAAAACTGTTTTTTCTAGTTTTTAGATTTATTATATTTGTTTTATAAAAAAAAAAATCTAGAATATCATTAACTGTACAACTTGGTAATGTAAATATGTAAGATTTACTGAAATTTCGAAAGATTGAAAACGAGTTTTAATACTGTTTTCTAGGTTTTAGATTTATTATACCCGTTTAAAAAACATTATCTATAATATCATTAAAATGAACTGCAAATTTTGGATAACGTAAATAATGTAAGATTTGCTAAGAATTTTTGAAGATTTAAAACGATTTTTAATGTGTGTTTTTAGGTTTTAGGCTTATTATGTTTGTTTTTGCAGAACTTTTATCTGGAATATAATTAAAATGAAGTGTATATCTTGGGTAATAAAAATAATGTAAGAGTTAATGAAAATTTTGAGGCATTGAAAATGATTTTAAAAACTGTGTTAATGGGGTTTGGTTTATTTTACTTCATTTTGAAGTATATTAGGACTTTAATATGGTCATAGAATATGATAGTAGTGGTTTAATCCGAACAACATCGTCCTAAAAAAATAATTAGGTCGTAAATGTAAAAACATTTAGGTACTACTTAGACAACTTGTATTACTAAGGCAAAACAGTTTTATTAGAATTATTAGTTCTACTATGTCAAAAACATTATTGGACTACAAGGATTACTTGACTTATAATGTGTGATTGTACTACTAGTATTAATGGGTTTATTGTGTGTAACTCGGACTACTAGGATTATTGAGTTTATTATGTGTAATTCGAACTAATAGGATTATCTGGTTTTATTATATGTAATTTGAAACCTCTATATATTGCAAGTAGTACGTATATTTAACATATATATAAGTCATATATTATCTATTAGTAGATTATGTTTAGAGTAAATAAGACTATTAAAACTATTTAGATAATTATTTTCTATTGTGTTTGGAATATTTATCATTTTCTCAAAAAAAATCTTTAACTTTCATGCTTGTTGTGGGAATCATAAGACTATCATAAGAAGAATTTATAAAAAAAATACTTATTTTTGATAAACTGTTTATGTAATACTCTTTCAAATGACATTCATTATACAAATCATTGCTTTTACTACCAAATATTTCATTTGGACTTGGTTTTACTAATAAAACTTCAAATTTGACAAAGTATTACTATGTGTAAGGTAGTATTTCTACTACCTTGAAGATTACCAAGAATTACTAAGTGTAATTAAAATATTAAATTTATATATATAACACAATTAATCAAACTAATTACAGAAATTTTATTAAAAGTTCACAACAAAACATATTAAAATAATTAAAAACTAAATTAAATAATATCTTATATAACTTTTATATTTAGGTAAATTACCTTCATATACATTTTATTTTAATTGATGAAACAAGAGATCTAAACGGTCTCTGACATATGCACCATTTTTTGGATGATGAAACTAAACACGTGATGTTAACTAAATAACAATATAAAGTTGAGAGATGTTTCCATGCATAACATATACTTCGTGTAGCTAAGTATAAATTAGTTTGGTTTGCATGATTAGTCATGTGATGGTCAATACTTCATGTAGTCAGCAATCATTTTTCCTTCTTTAAATTATTATTTTAACATGTGTTATGCATGCACTTTTTACATGAGTAATTTTTAAATTATTATTTTAACATATGCTATGCATGCACGTTTTATATAAATACTTTTTATATTATTATTTTAACAAGAGCAAAACAAAACAAATTTTGTGAAAAATAAATATATTTAAAATCTAAAATAAGGACATAAATGTTTTTAAAACTTTTTAATTATTTGTAAATGATGGAATGTGTAATCTGATATATTAGTTTACATAATATTTACTGACATACAAAATGTGTTTGTAAGAAAAGAATTTTAAACTTTAATCCTACATTTTATAAAAACAATTTAATATAAGCATTTTTCAAATGAAACATGGTCAGACAATGAGAATTAATCAAAGATGAAAGGAGAATGTTTCACATCTAAAGAAGATAATAAAAACTACACTAATCAAAATTGAGTGTATAATTAAATATTAACATATATTTAAATTTTTTTCTATATTTAATCTGATCTGATTAAAAAATTGTATGTGTTCATTTTGTAGTCTCTTTAGCTTGCTCTACAATAACTTGATATCACACTACTCCGCTTAAACCTCTGGTTATTGATGATACGGTTCCTTGTCGATGAAGATCGGTCGACCCATTCTTGTATGGCTTTGTGGCTATGTGTATTTCAATGACTTTGTTTTTTATGTACGCTTAGGATCTTTGTATGTGGTGTCGTGGGTATTTTATATCACTTCTCAAATTAACCATATTTCCCACTTTACTATCTCAAGTAAGAGGTTCAGTGTAGTACTTAGGGATCGAATCCACAGAGACTCTAGGATTGCACAATAGACTTATTTTTTTCGAATTAAAGCTAGACAAATTGTAATAATAATAATAAAAATGAATTCAAGATTGATTTAGCTTGTGAAGATTGGATTAAGGGATTAGACTTAAGGGAAATTCTCTGGTAGTATTAGATAATGCAAATTAATAGATTGCTAAGATTTTAATTAAGCTTCGTTCTCAAACTCAAACCTAGGTGTTTATGAGATCGCTGTCGCGCATCTCGATTGAGTGTCGATCGATGCCCACAAGGTGGCGTCGATCGATGTTCATTCTAATAGTATTGGTTTAGCGGTTTGATGGGTTCTCTAAACTTCCAATTCAACTCTCGTTTGTTACTAGTTATTTAGATTATTTAAGATAGGTTCAGGGTTATAACCATGCTCTCGCTTGCGCTAAGAAACCCTAGTTTCTAAGATTAAGGTGATCAGATTCAACCTAGCATTAAGAACAACTTAAACAAAGAACCAAGAAGATTATCCTAACAATTCTATATAATCAACAAGATATGACTACTATTGAAGAACCATAAATCTAAAAATAAATTACTCAGACATAGCAATAAAGAACATGATTAAAGTCTAAATAAATTGCTTAGAATAAACTGAATAATAAGACAAGGAGTTTAAGACCTTCTATGTAGTGATGGTCAGATCTCTCTCCAATAAATGTAACAAGATGTTCGAACTCTGTTTCAGACTCTCTTTTTCTCTGCCTGCCTCCTCTCAAAACTAAGATAGAAAACCCTAATAAATAGTCTAAATTTCGGCCAGGGACTTGTCTTGCGAATGATGAGACTTTTGGATAAAACTTGTAATTTCTGAAGTCTTCATAATCTTGTAGTCGACTTGTCCGTCAATCGACGCACAATGTGTGACGTCGATCGATGCTTTACGCATAAACTGGATCCGGCATGGGAAATCGGCCGATTCATGCACCAACAAAGGCTCGCGGTCCTGATCAGTACATATATTGATAATCTGTGCTACATCATACATCAACTTCGATTTATTTTAAATTTTATACACGAACTGCTAAAATTAAGCTAAATCATACATTGACCGTTTCACCATTAGTCAAACGTTTATGAACGATGACGTGTCAATAACGGAAGTTGAGCTACATAATACGATTTAAAATAATATTTTTCTAAAATGAATTATCTTAACAGATCTGTTATAAGTGGGATTCGAACCCAGGTTCTTATCAGTGAGTAAGAAAACCCCAAACCACTGCACTATAAACAACTTTACAAATTTATTTACTACACTATACTATTTAAAACTAATGTATATACATTTTTAGCTAGGATGGACGTTTGGATAACCATTCGGGTTCGATTTGGGTTTATTCGAATTTTGAATTTTTGGGATTAAAGATTTTAACCCCATTCATGTATTTATAAATTTTAGTTTGGATTTAGTTTGGATCTTTGTGTGTTCAGTTTGGATCTTTGCGGGTTCGGTTCGAATTCAAATAACCCGTTTTAGTTGTTTTGGAAATTTTAAAACTCATACATAATATTTTATATTTAAATATTACATAAATATTTAGATAAACCATTTAAATTATTTTAAAATATTTAAAATTCATATTTAAATATTAAATAAATATTTAAATATTACATAAATATTTAAATATTACATAAATATTTAAATTATTCATACATAAATATTTAAATATTAAATAAATATTATACATAATACATAAATTCTTAAATTATGTATGAATTTAAAATTTAAATATTTAAACGGGTTATCTGAATCCGAACCGAACCCGAACCAAAATTTAAAAATATTTTTGTAATATTTAAATATTTAAATATGAATTTTATAATTTTAAAAATAATTTAAACGGTTTATCTAACTATTTATGTAATATTTAAATATAAAATATTATGTATGAATTTTAAAATTTTAAAACAATTTACACATGTTATCTGAATCCGAACTGAACCCGCAAAGATTCAAATTAAACCCACAAAGATCCAAACTGAATCCGAACCAAAATTTATAAATACCTAAATGGGGTTAAAATCTTTAATCCCAAAAATCCAAATTTGAATAAACCCGAACCAAACCCGAATAGATATTCGGGCGCTCTTCCTAGCTAAAAATGTATATATATTAGCTTCAAATAATATAGTGTAGTAAATAAATTCGTAAAGGTGTTTGTAGTGGAGTGTTTTAGGGTGATATTAGTCACTGACCCGTACATGGGTTTGAATCCCCTTTGTAACTGATTTGTTAAAATATTTTTTTTGGGACCGCGAGCCTTTATTGATGCACGAATCGGCCGATCTCCCGCTCCGGCATAGAATTTATGGCTGAGCATCCTAATTGCTCCAAAATAGTTGTTGAATCTGAAATCGGTAACCTAGATTGGTGAATCGATTTCGATGGTGGGTTTATCAAAGAGGCGATTTAATGAACAAATCAAAATGTATATTGATTGAAGTTGAATGTTTGATGAAGAACAAAGTAATATGAAAACCCTAGTTCTAGGTTTGCTCTGAATATCTTTGTGTGAATACCCTTCCTTCATCCCAACCTCCTCTTTATATATGCACTCCAATGTTCATCAAAGTCGGTTTAGTGGATCGCGTGGGCCGACTTCGATATTGTTCATGGGCTGAGATTTTGCCTAAATGGGCCTATGTGGGTAGATGCAATTTATCCCCAACAATAAGCCCCCCCCCCTCCCCAGTTCATCGAAAATACAGTTACTGCTGTTTTTCGGTGAATTTATTTGAATGGGTCCATTGATGATGTGATCTCGGTTATCAGGTCTCCTTAGAAAATAAAGGAAAGTCAACTTTCTGATATCTCTCAGTTCTTCGTAATTCATCTCGGTCAATTACGCGCTATTTATCCATCTTGGTCAATCTACGCTATAGACGTCATCCGTTGCGGTTACGCGCTATTTATCCATAAACGGATAGCTTCTCGAGATTCGGAGTTAATGGGGCACGTGTCATTATCATAGGTCCTTAGACCTAATTGTGATGACTGCTCGTCTTCCGCACCAAGTTCCTTATAAAAGCTTCTTCCAACTCCAACTTCTTCATTTCTTCGCTGCTTCAACGAAAGGTATCCCTTTTTCTCTACCATCTCTCTTCTTTCTCTCTCTAGCTTTTTATTTTCCGATCAGAATGTCATCTCCCACCCGCCGCTTCTCCTTGAAAGGGAAAGCAATTGCCACCGCCTTCAACTCCGACAACAGTAGCTCCCCATGGCTTCGCGGGCCGAGAGCGATCACACTCGGAGGGATGATTCTGATACCGACGAGTGAACGACAACGAACGTAGTGTCGTTCTGTTTAACTTATAACTGGAGGAAAGAGAAGCGTCTGGTCAAGTCGCTGTAGATGACGTGGTGCAGGAAACTGAACCAAGATCAACGCCACAAAACAATCCTAATGCGGATGCTGACTCAGTTGCCAAGGATAAGTCCTCAGCCGAGAAGGCAATTAGCCTGGACTTAGCCGACCTCCTTCCCATGCGCTGGACTGGAACCGATTTCGAGTTTGGCGAGGAGATTGACCCGGAGCAGGAACGTCGTTTGAGCGTCAAGAAGAACAAGAAATGGGAGAACCATTTCCCTACCAGTTCGACTTTCAAGAGCGTTCGAAGACTGACTCTTCAGACCAGTCCACCTGCAGGGTTCTCATTCCTCATCCCGGCGGACCACCAGAGACCGTGGACTCCTCCCGTTGTATACGCATGCGTATATGAGTCTTGGTTCAACAACTGCTCGCTATGGTGGCCCCTACCCGAGTTCCTGACGACTTACTGCTCTCGAAGGAAGATAGCCCTTGGTCAGTATACGGCCAACTGGATCAGGATCCTAGTAAAACTATCTGTCCTTGCTGCCGAGTTGGGCATCAATATGTCGATCCGTCTATTCGAGGATCTCACAACACCCAGCATCACGGCGAAAACAGGGTTCTCCTATGGGAAGATGGTCCCAAAGTACAACGTGATTACCAGGAAGCCATCAAAAGTGAACTTCTGGAACCGGGCCTACTTCTACATCAAGATTAACGAAGCATCCTTCGAAGTTCCCTCAGTGATACTGAATGGATATTTTAATGCTAATATCGGTATGAATTTTGAATTTTTAATTATTGCACTTCTACTTATCTGCTTCATCTCTATTTTCTTTGTCGCAGATCGGCTTTCCAGATGGTCACAGGGTGGTTCGCGATCGTTTCTTGAGGAAGTTGAAGCTATCAGGACGCTAATTCACCAACACTGGCCTGACATCAGCGAAGCGTGTATTCAAGCCGCCTTGAACAGAATCAACCGACGTATCTAAAATGTTTGTCAAGCTTGACTTTATTTGACAACTTTTGCTACTTAATTCTGATGCGACTTCCTTCTTTATGTACAGCTGAGATTGCAACAGAACGAAACCGCAATCAAAGAATGGGCAAGCTTAATCTTGCATCTCTCCCATCTTATGCCGACTCAATTGGTACCCCGGGGCATGGTCGTAACTCTTCTGGTGATGGTCGGCCTGCGAAGCGGAGAAGATCCTCAACTGTAGATGAAGGAGCTCCGACTGCTAGCCCAGACCTGCCCCCCCCCATTCTGGGAGACCAGAAGAGCATACCGGCAACGACGACCAAGAATCATAGGTTCAAGAAATCCCTCCATTTGAGCCCTTCGTCGAGGCCGAAGTGGCAATAACGGACGAGGTGCCGGCGGAAAAGCATCCAGTGGATCTTCCAATAAGGGAGGAACCGCAAGGAGAGCAGGTCCAAGAACCTGATCAGGCTGCTTACGGTGACAAGGTTGTCGAGTACCCGCACTTGGTCGACTTCAAGTACCAGCATACCAACGTCCCGTTTGTCGAGGACCATGAGGCGCCTGCACGCCTATTCCGCCAGATAAAGCTGAAGAAGAAAGGAATGCCTGAGTTGGAGCAACTCTGGCAAAACAGCCAATATCGAGAGATGACTCGGGCTGGAGCTATCGTAAGTTCTGCCCATATCCGACTTCTTTCCATATATATATTTCTTCTGTTTTTGAAATCAGTTTTCCCTCTTTTTTGTAGTTCTTTGGAAATGTCAATCTCATGGTGAGAGATTACGAGTCAAAGCTGAGAACTCAGGATGAGAAACTGGCGCTGAAGACCGATTCTCTGAAGAGAAAAAGAAAGGAGATTGCCGAGCTAGCGTATAAGTGCGGCGCCTACGAAGTGCAAGCCGGTAATCTTGAAGCCGAGAAGAATGAGGCAGTGGAGCGGGCCGATCTTGAGGTCTCTCGCAATGAGCTCCTTTCCAAAGAGCTAGAAGAGCTGAAGGCTCAAAACGAGGGTCTCAACACTCGATGTTGCAACCTGGAGCAGGAGAAGGCGGAGGTTGAACTGGCGTTTGAGACAACCAGGAGGCTAAGGGAGTCCCGGGAGCATGAGGTGAGGAAGGAGAGGCTTCGCGTCGAGTCCACTCTGAGGCAGCAAGTAGCACCGGTGTACGAGAAGATGTGCCAGTTCATAGAGGAGCAGGCTTCGATCCAATCCAAGCTCGCTCTGTACTCTGAGGCCAAGGGTACCAGAGAAGGCTTAGAGAAGATTCAGACCCAAGGCCAGTCTATGGGTGAGGTGCTCCAACAAGCGAGAGCCGATGAAGTCCAGCTTTTGGGAGAGCTGCAAAGGATGGAGGTAGTCGACGCCTCCGAGATCAACCGTGTTCCGATCGGTCTCGACGAACATGGTTCCAACATGACCGCCTTCTCTCCGCAGGATATCGAGGACCTCCGTATTTAGATTGTGCTTTGTATTGTTATGTCCTTTTCTTTTTCCTGTTATGTAAGAACTGTGGCCGAGTATGACATCTTTTTATGGATATCGCCTTTTGATTATATATATATCTATGTTTTTTAAATAACCTTTCATCTTTTAGTATACCTTAAAGATTTAAACGTCAAAATAGTGACATCAAAAACAACCTGAACCGACATCGGTTGATATTGCATCGTAGGTAATAGTTTTTATTACCAAGTGTAGATTTAGTAACGTTTTTGCGAAGTAAACAAATAGGTCTTTATCTCGTCAGATAAGCCGACATCGTTGAACTTTGCAAAAATAGGAAAAATGTACCCTTAAGTCTTAAGTTATCGAGTAGTTTTTCCTTTTAGTCTACTGTGATGCTGTGTTCATCATTCAACTTTTATTCTCTAAGTGTTTGATCAGAACATAGAGCGAATAAGTCCATCCGACATGTTCGTCTACTGTGGCTTACTACCGACTTGAATCCATAACAAGGTTATGGGTCAAGTGGTTCTTGTATAAAGATCCGAGTTGGATTTAATATATATTTATATGATCGAACGAAGCCGTGATACATTCAAACAAATATATATTATTAGATTTTTTATTTATTTTTTTGTAATTGGACATGGTTAAAGGCTGCTTACGTACCCGAGATGGGATCAAGTCACTCGTAGTTCTTTTTTTTTTTTTTTTACTTTTTTGCTTTGTAACTGAACCCGGGTAAAGGTGTCTTTCGGACAAGCTTTGTTCAGATTGGTAAAATCGATGCATACCCTCCATTTCCCATTCTTCTTTTTGACAACAACCGGGTTAGCTAACCAGTCTGGGTATTTAACCTCAGCGATAAATCCGGCTCCGAGAAGTCTGTCGACCTCATCGTTGACAGCCTTGGCTCTTTCGGGACCGATTTTTCGCCGTGTTTGCTTGATTGGCTTATACGTTGGGTCGACATTTAGTTGATCAGCTGTGAAAGTTGGGTCGATACCACTCATGTCGGCTGTCGTCCAGGCGAAGGTCGATTGTATTGCACGGAGGAAAGTGGTCAGCTCTGTTGTCAGGTCGTCGCTGAGTTTGGAGCCTATTCCCACGGTTATGTCTCGATTCTCGGCGTTGATGCCGACCTGAATCGTTTCCTCCTTTTATGGTGACAGCTTCTTCTCCGGTTCGATGGCGAAAGCGACCTGCTTATTTTTGAAATAAGAGACCAACATGCTCCGTGCGAGACGCTGATTTCCGTTGAGTGTGAAGTTCTTCCCTTCCCGGGTAGGGAATTTGACGCATTGGTGGTACGTCGATGGAACCACTTTCATCAAATGAAGCCATGGCGTTCCTAGGATCGCGTTGTACTGGGTTTCGGTATCGAACACGGAAAATTTGATGAGTTTGCTTATGCCACCGATAAATACGTTGAGGCGTATGGTGCCCAAAAGTGTTGTAGATGATCCATTGAACCCGGTAAGTGCCCTGGATGAGGGCTTGATATCCTTGAGATCCACCATCATCCTGACCAGCGTTTGATGGAAGATGAGGCCGACTGAGGTACCAGCATCGATAAGGACACGGGTGACTTCGCAGGTGCCGATTTGGAGCCCGGCCAACAGAGGGTCATTGTGCGGGTGATCTATGTCGGTTAGGTTGAGATCCGAGAATGTTATGGGCGTTTCTGCTTCATGTTTTGTCGGCCATCGGTGAGCACCTACGGCTTTGCGCTGGTACTCCTTTATAGCCTTTACCGAGTTGTTGCATATAGGAGATCCTCCAAGGATGACGTTGACTCGACGGAAGACGCTGGGGCGTTTATCTGATAGTGATTTCCTAAGATCAGATGTTGCCGCGTTCGTTCTGGGAATGAGCTTCCGGCGGAGATCCTCGTCTGAGAGCTTTGTTCTTTTTCTTTGGAGCAAGACATCTCGCACATCGGTATTTGACCGTTTTTGTTGGAGGTGTCCTCGGACACCTCGGTCACTGGTATCCTCGGAGGAAGAGGATTTCAAGGGTTGTGGCGAGATGAGGTTGATTCGTCGAGCCACTTGTGGTCTCTTGTCCTCGGTATCGGTATCATCTTGTTGTCTTGGCGGAGCAGCTGCGTCCCGATCCTCTGGGCGGACTTCCTGTGTTTTGGCGTTCGCTTGCTTGTTATTTTTCCATCTGCCCTTTTTTCTTGTTTGCTTAGCTTTTGGTGGGTCGGGAGTGACGACACCGGTCTTAAATGCTGAGAATAGGGCTTCTGCGAGCTGTTTGCATTCTTCTGTGTCGTGACCCTTGGCTTTATGATAGGTGCAAAACTTAGTTTCATCGTAAGTTAGAGGTTTCCCTTCTAAGGTTCTGTCCCACACATTCCATGGTCGTTCGGTTTGTCCCGCAGCTGAAGTGGCTTCTGCTTCCTCGGCTACCGAATAGACCTTACCCTTCTTATAGTTGTTAGGCTGATGCTGGCGAGGTTCTTGGGTGACGGGTGCCGCCTTCGGTGTCAGCTGGAGTTTCAACGCGTTTTGCTTTGTAGTATAAGCTGCGTTGTCTTCCTCCATACGTATGAAACAGTTGGCTCTGTGGAGGGCGTCTTCTAAAGTGATTGTACTGTTTGTATACAGATCAGATCGGTAAGATGATCTGATCCATAGTGCGTTGCGTAACGCTTCTACTGCGGTTTTATCTGGGACATCGACTTTGTAAACAAGATTCTTGAATCGTTCCATGAAATCTTGGAGATATTCCTTTTGGCCTTGAGCAATTTTCCATAGGTCAGACGCTGAAGCCCCTTGGCGAATGTACATGGAATAATGCTTCAGGAACTCGGTAGAAAGTTCCTTGCAAGTGCTGATGGAGTCTGCTGACAACCGAGAAAACCAAGTAAGGGCTGGCCTTGCTAGACTCTCAACGAAGAGTTGACAATAACCGGCGTTGTGTTCCTCAGTGGTGAAGTATGCTCGGACCATGGCGATGTTAAATCTGGTCATATGGTTGCTAGGGTCAGAGTCTCCGCGGAAGGAGGGTACCCGGAGTTTGTCCTGGTGCTGAACTCGGATGTCGGTGATCTTCTTTGTGAAGGGAGTTTTCTGGGTTGCTTCCAAGACTCGATCGATCTCTGGTGCAAAACTTGTGGCTTGATGAATTCGAGAAGACATATCCTTGATTGTCCCCTGGAGGCGAAGAAGCTCTTCGTTGGTCGCTTGATCGGCTGTTTGATCACGAGCCACAGTTTGGAATAAACGTCGTCTAGCCGTATCAGGATCTTGATCGTGTGCTTGCGCAGGAGGTAAACATGCAGCGTTGATTACTTCTAGACGCTCTTGAGTTGCCTTGTTTGCAGCGTCTTGTTGATCAAGTCGTTGAACCACGGCGGCGAGAGATGCCAAGACGGCGTTGAGGTCGACTGGATCTTCACATGTTGGGTTCATCGGAGATCCCGTCATTGCCCTGATCGGTGTTCTTGATCGCTACTGTTTGAAGTTTCCCACAGACGGCGCCAATTGTTGAATATGAAATCGGTAACCTAGATTGGTGAATCGATTTCGATGGTGGGTTTATCAAAGAGGTGATTTAATGAACAAATCAATATGTATATTGATTGAAGTTGAATGTTTGATGAAGAACAAAGCGAGAACAAAGTAATATGAAAACTCTAGTTCTAGGTTTGCTATGAATATTTGTGTGTGAATACCCTTCCTTCATCCCAACCTCCTCTTTATATATGCACTCCAATGTTCATCAAATTCGGTTTAGTGGATCGCGTGGGCCGACTTCGATATTGTTCCTGGGCCGAGATTGCGCCTAAATGGGCCTATGTGGGTAGATGCAATCTATCCCCAACAATAGGCCAGAAGCTCCAATTGCTTCCAATAAGTACATGAACATGTAAATACTCTAAAACATAGTCTAGACACACATAATAGACTCTAAATAGAGCATATAATATGGCGTAAAACTGATAATAGATAGGTTATATCAGTATGCTTTGGATCGTTTGGTTAAATTAAGACCTATGTTATTTGTGTTCCATTTTATGTTTTCAAATTCAAAACAAAGACCAAAAAATGAAATGTCCAAATATACAATTTAATATAACAATGCATTAATCTCATTTTAGGGTTTAGGGTAATTATAGTGTTGAGGGTTTTGTTCTTTATTTTTTAGATATTTGTTTTATGGATTCTTTTTAGGGTTTAGGGTAATTATAGTGTCAAGGTTTTTATTAACAAAAGATAACACACTCAAAGAAAATATTCTATTTTTCTCACAAATTAAATGATGTAGTTCTCTTTTCACATGATCGTTGTCGTGAAAGGGTTAACATTTACTCTCTACTTTTAGGACTTAGGGTATATTGGTGTAGTTTTAGTGTTTAGGGTTTATATGTTCAGAAAATGATGTCTTCTTTGCATACTATTGTTTAGATTTTTTATTTCATCATTTTAAATTACATAAAATAATAAAAACAAATTTTATAACATCTTAAAACCATGAAAAAAATCAAACGAAAAACCATGGTTTGTAAGATTAGAACCAAAATTGTTGGTTTCTATCTTTTGGAGCCAAACCAAAATTTCCTTTTGCTTTTTGGAGCCCTACTTAAAATATTTTATCTTTATATGTCGTCTATCAAACCGTACCCACCACAGACTAGGTTAGAGAGTTATCTCCTTCCATCTCAAACCACCACAGATCTCTGTGTGACACCACGAGTCCATCTCCAACCACCAGAATCTCTGTGTAACCACCACAATTCCATCTCAAACCACCACGACTCTCTCGTTTTTCCATCAATCTCTGTACAACCGATTTCCCTGTGTTTCCATCGAACTCATCAGCTTATATCAAAGGTCATCGCCCTCTTAACCCTAGATTTTACTCATCCATCTGATTATTAGATTTCTCTAATTATCAAGGTAACAAATCTTACAGATCCTTAAAGATTTGAAGCCTTACAGGTCTCGGAAGGAAACAAACGTATGTTGACTTTTCAGACTCATATTGAGGTCAGAGATACTCGAATTCCACATTTAGGCAATACTTTTCGATTTATTCTCCTTCAAATATCCTCTTCGATTTGCAGACTTATTATCATATAGATCTAACTTCTTTTAACTTTCATTTTAAGTCTAGATAATCAAATATCCTCTTCGATTTTCAGACTTATTATCCTAAAGATCTAACTTGTGTTAACTTTTCTATCTAGAAACTCTAATGGAAGCAAGGAATGGCATCATCTGTGGACTGGCGGCATCTGGAGTGAAACCACAACTCAAACAACAACAGCCATAACAAGAACGAGGACGGTACTCAGGAGAAAATGATGTGGAGGAGCTAACCAGAACAGAGTTCAGACGCTCTCAAGGCTACTTGATACGCATTGAGGAACCTGAAGAAGACATCGACCCAATCTTCCTGCACTGTATGAGAGCCCTGGATGCCCGCAACTCAGCTTTTATGAGACGCCCACCACAAGCAAAAGGACAGTCCTCATGAGCCAAGGGTGGTCGTCAACACTAGTGGCACGGTTCTATAATATTTATTTCAGTGTGTTTGTTTCTTTGCTACGGATCTATTGTCACAGATTATATTGCTTTGGAATGTTTGTAATTTGTGTACCTTTAATTACTGAAAATTATTTTTTCAAATCTATATTTTTTTAATTTACAAACTATGCAATTCTATAAACCAAAAAAAAAAAATTATTGCAGGAAACCAACCCAACAAATGTGTCATAATACAAAATAATAGGGTATCCAGAATTAGCTACGAAAATTAACGTACTAGCACGAGAAGATCGCTACCTTATAATATTCAACAACACACAAAAAATGCTATGATAGGTGCTCACCTCCAGAAACACAAGAGTCACGAAAAAAATATTCCATGGCAAAATATATGAGTCATAATAAACTTTGTTATGGCGAGAAAAATATGCCATGGAAAAGAATATTATAGCAAAGATATTGGCGATATTAAAGAAGTTAAATATAACAAAGAGAAAACGCTACAAAATACCTATTATTTATAGCACAACGAAAAATGCTACAATAGAGTGGGGGGGGTCTACAATAGCTGCGGCTATCACAACATTCTTCAAAATGCTACATAAACGATATGATAGCGTATTCTTGGCGCTATAAATGCCAATATTTCTTGTAGTGTATACTGCTCGCCATCAGATCTCAGACCAAGCGACATCTTGGGCTCTGGGGCTGATCGGCGTAGGGAGCAACACTGCAAAAGTATGTTGCTCCGAGTTGCTTGCTCCTAGTTCAAGACTGGTCCTTTATCGAACTTGAATAATTGTTTAGCTGACACATGTTTAATACCTGATAAATCATCCCAGGCTAGCATCTTAATCAATCTGAAAACCAATCAAATTGTGTTATTTGCTTGTTTCTTTTATTTATTTTCAAGGCCCCATATTGTCTTAGCTTAATATTGGTCCAACAAAGTCAAAGTGTAAACTGGTCCTCTGGAATTGAATCTTAATTAATACAACAACCACTGTTTCTTGCAATGAAGCACTCAATTTTAGTGTATCATGTGGTTTATTGATTTTCATAGTTTCATGCTCACGGAAAAAGATCTTGTTCTCTGGAGAGGTTGTTATTTCTGTTCTCACAGATCCTATGATCGGCTTGTGTTTTTTTATCGGGATCACATCTTTTTGGTGTTCGTTGTACGATATCAGGTTGCCTATCTGGTCGACTGAAACCGAAATCTCTGGGAAGTCGCTCTGTTGGCCTTTGAGATGCGGTTCATCCATATGTGTTCCTATTTAAGAGCTGGTTTAGCAGACGTTTGGGTGTTGTTATAACAGATCCATTTGCGTGCTTCTGAATCTTAGATGTTCGAGAGCCTATCTCTATAGGAGGACATGGCTAAGTCTGTTTATGATGTTAGAGTTTGTTTGTTGTGATCAGCCACAAACGGAGTGGTAAGTGTTGGTGAGCTTATCATTTGAGTTCAAACATTCGTTAAGGGTGTGTTTTTGATAAATATTAGTAAGTATGATTGTTCGAGTTTCCGTGATGAAAATTTCATCAAGGAAGGTGTTTTATGTTGAAAGCCAGTTCTTCAAATGTGTGCGACGTCTCGCGGTACTAAAGACTTTGTTTTTATTTGGATTAAAAAATTATGTTATGAGAACATGATTTGAGAAGTTTTGTGTTGGCGTGAAGGTCTTGTTTTTGACCTTGTGGCCGAGAAAATTTTTGGTTTGTTTCCGGCTGTTTTGCAGCCAAAACTGTTGTTTCTGTTTGGATGTTAAATTGTTTGATTTGTGATCGAGGAAATAGGACCAAGGGTCACGTAAATTTGTCCCTGGGAAGAAAGTTTTTCCTTTACTGTGCTTTATGAAGAGTTGGCCTTCAAAGATTTGTTTTGTGTATTTTAAGGGAGAATGTTTTGTGTAGATCTAAGAGCTTTCTTACGGGTATGTTTCCTCGTACGCTGCATTTTATGTGTAAAATATTGTTGACTTAAAATGCTTTGTGAAGCATGTGGAACTTGGTTGATTGACGAGAATTTCATATTTTCCGTTAACTGTTTTGTTGTTAGGACTGCAAATTTTTCGTTTCCGACATAATGCTCTATACCTATTTAGACAGAGAATTTGTGAGCCTTTTCCAGAAGTAGAATCGTTACCAGGTTTATACCTACAATATTATTGTTGCTACTGAACAGTGTCAACGCTAGCTGCGTGTTTAGCTTATGTACTTCCAGACATCTTTTAAATCAAATGTTTTGCGGCTGAGAGAGAATATTCCCCCCCCCTTTTTCAAGCACCAAACCATAGGGACCGAAATTCAAACTGTCAAATTTATAATGGAGGAAATAGTTGCTTTCCTTGAGGGTCTTGATTTTATGCTAGAGCCAACGAAAAATGATCAAACAAATATGGAAAATAAAGATAGACAACAAAACAAATTTAAGAAAAAGTAGATTTTTATTTCAAACTTGCACATGAGCGTTCCAGAGACAGAAATGTATATGACGCTCGTACAGAAGCGAGAACACAATGGAAATCAAATAACCTAGGCAGTAAAACATAACTAAGTTCGCCAGCATAACCACATATGTCGAGAAAATCTATGTGAGTTGCAGATCATTTAGAAAAAAGATAGAAAATAAAGCCTAAAAGTTTCTAAGTGCAAAGAGTTCTAAGAGCCTAAAATCTTCTTCTTCTCTTCTCTTCTCTCGCCAGGATGTGCTTATATATGCCTCTAGAGTGGCCACCTTTCCTTATCCGTAGAGATTTGGATTTATCACCCCTGAATATTTTTCCTTATATGCTCGAGATTTGAGTTTATCCTTGGAAATCTTCCACTTATCTTTCTTTTTCCTTATTCTTTCCCAAGCCAAGTAAACCGACATTATTATTCAGGATGGTTTTCATTTCAAGTCGTAAGTTGGCTTTCATCGTGTTTTAGGTTTTTTGGACCGTTTTATGACTTACACGTTTTTAAAACTTTTCTCAGAGAAATCGATGATTTGTCTGGGTCTTATGAATTCATTTTGCCGAAAACAAGATGGTGTTATGTAAACCAACCTCGACTCGAAAGTTGACCCAGTGACCTTATTATTCATCTATACTTTGTCAAATAAGAAAAAGAGAGAAAAATCGAAAGGAAGATGAACAAGATGGACTGCATCAGCATCACTGTTCTTTGGAATTGAGATTATAATATTCAGAGAAGAGAGTAGAGAGAGGGAAATAATCAGAATGAGACTACCTGTTGGTCTAGATACTTGTTTGAGTTGATTCCATGTGTCCTTTGATTGATACTCCCAAGAGGTAGCCTACACATTTTATATGCAGAAATGAGGTCAGTAGAGGGATATGTCAGATGGAATCATCTGAGCAATGGGCTGGATGGTTTGGTTGCTAAGCTAAGGTCTAGTACGTGGAAGTGCCCTTGAGGTTGGTACGTACTTACTTGATATGCCTTGCAACATTGCAGAGGTGAAGGTAGTAATTTTAAATTGTGTGAGTCCCTGCTATTTTTAAACTTATTGCTTATGACTATCCTTGTTTTACTTGAAGGTAGTACTTTTAAGTTGTGTGAGTTCATGCTGTTCTTAAACTTCTTTCATATGATTATCCTTGTTTTTCTTGAGGACAAGCGAAAGGGTAAGTCTAGGGGAGTTGATAGGCTATGGATTTTTTATATTTTAAACCATAGTATAAGTCATTTTTAGAATCTATTATATGTGTTTAGAGCCTTTTTAAAGGCTTTTCAGGTCCATGCATGTTTTGGAACAATGTGGTGATTATGGAACATTTTGGAGCTAAAAAGAATAGAAATTCGTAGATGAATAAGATAGAGTCGAGAAGGGAGGAGTGTGTCAATCGACCCTGCAACCTTTTCACTGATTGATACCCGAGCAACACAGGCCCGACTCAAGACAACTGACTTGAAGCCCAAGTCACATATAATTACGAGACTACCCCTGACCAACTTTTATCTATTATATATAATATTTACATTGTTTTGGCAAACACACATTCTTTTATAGCACTCCTATTCATATCAAACATTTTTAGGGTTTTTAGTAGATTGGAGAGAAGATCCAAACTTCTTCAGACCTTGTATTGGAACTCCATTGTTTCTCTATTTTATTCTATGCTCGTTATTCAGATCTATTTTATTATGTTTGAGTAATCCCCTTTGCTTGATTTAGGGTTTAACTAGGGTTTTGATTGATTAGCCAAAACTATAGAATTTCTATGGTGAATTTATAAGATATCCTTCATTAGAATTGTTCTTACTGCTTGAGTTCTAGAGTAGCTAACTAAAACCATGAAATTAGGATTGTAGACAGTTACCATAGTAGGACCTCTTCCGAGGTATTCGACTTCTGCTGGAATTACACATTATGATCCATAGACGAGGGTGAAGGGAGTTTCTCCCGTTGCTTGCCTCGGGGTGGTTCGATGGGACCAGAGAACTCCTTCGAGTTCTTTGGCCCATCAACCATTTTTGCATCTAGGTGCTTCTTGAGTCCGTCTAAGATCGTTTTGTTTAAAGCTTTGACTTGGCATTTCCTTCCGGATATCTAAGTGCGTATTTAGTCACACATATCTTAAACTTTTCGCAGAATGCTTTGAATCTCGTTGAGATGAATTGGGATCCATTATCCGTTACAATTTCCATACAAAAATTTTGAGTTGTGCATCTTTAATTCTTGCATATGAATCCGCTTCCACCCACTTTGAGAAGAAATCGATACAGACTAGGAGGAATTGTTTCTGTTTTGATCTGTGTAGAGGGCCGATGATATCCATTGACCAGCGCATGAATGGGTATGGTGCCAAAATTGACGTGAGAACTTCTGCGGATTGATGGATGGTTGGTGCATGCCTCTTGCATTATTTGCATTTCTTCGTGAATTGCTCACAATCTTTGACCATGGTTAGCCAGTAGTAGTTGTGGCGTTTTTTTACTCCGAGAGATCTTCTGCCGGAATGGTTTCCACATGATCTAGTATGGACTTCTTTCATTATATTTCTCGATTTGTTGCCCTCAACGCATGTCATGAGTGGTCTAGAGAATCTTCACTTATAGATTTCTCTGTCCATTATAACGTATATGGCGGCCGGAGATTTTATTTTTTGAGCCTCCCTTTTATCTATTGGGAGTTTTCTGTCGGTGTTATATACCTGGACTGTTTCCAACCATGGCTTATCGTAGGCAAATTCAGGTTGTATCGAGTTTCTTCCGAAGTGAGATCGATTTGTTGGCATCACCGTCTTGTGACTGTATTAGTTTTATGACGCTTGGCGGTCCGATATTTGGGTGTTCTATGAATTCCACGGGAATGACTCGTTTGACACCTGGGTATGAGCTAGATGCTAGATCTGCCAAGGCGTTGGCTTGAATATTTTCCGCACGGGGATACGTGTGAGAGCAAATTTTTTGAAAGTCTTGGGCGAGATCCTGGACGAGTTTTAATTACTAGTCCATCCTTTTGTCTTTTGCATTATTCCGCTCTATATTGATTTGCAACAAGTTAATAATTGCAATACGCGTTAATGTTGCGTATGCCGTATTCGCTTAGCTCGACTGCTCATTTTGCTAATCTCCCTGACTGGCTGGGGCTATGCAAAATTGTCTTAAGTGGGAATGTGGTGAGGATTATGATTGTGTGTGACTAATAATAGGGTATTAATTTCCGAGACAACAACACAACAGCGAGCGCTAGTGCTTCCATCAGCGGTTATCATGTCTCAGCGTCTGTTAAAGTTTTACTTAAGTAAAAAAATAGTTTTTTCTCGCCGCGTTCTTCTTTAATGAGAATGCCACTTACAGCCATCGATGATACCGCAATATATAGGAATAAGGGTTCTCCCTCAACGGGTTTTACGAGAACATGGGAAGTGGTCAAATAATTATTCAACTGTTGGAAAGACTTCTTATTTCTTCAGACCATTCAAACATTTTGTTCCCTCTCAAAGTGTCATAGAAGGGTAGACATTTTTTTGTTGACCTCGAAATGAAGAGATTGAGCGTTGCGAATCTCCCGGTTAGTCTATGCACCTCTCATTTTGTTTTCAGGTAGGCCATCTCGATCAGCGCGTGGATCTTTTTTGGGTGGTTCTCGACCCCCCCCCCCAATATGTGACGAGGTACCAGAGGAATTTGGCTGATGCCACAGCGAATCTGCATTTCACCGGATTCAGTTTCATGTATGCAAGTTTAGTCTCCTGAAACATTCTCGCAAGTGGGGCGATATGATTGTGTTCTTCAATATATGTTACGAGCATATCATTGATGTAAACTACCATAGTTTTTATGAGCTACGTGTAGAACATATGATTCACGAGTCATTGATAGGTCACACATGCGTTCTTGAGACCAAAAGGCATTACTTTGTAACAGTACTGCCGCGATCTGTGATGAATGTTGTTTTCTCGAAATTGCTGGGGTTATCATGATCTGAGTGTACCCTGAGAAAGAGTCAATGAAGGATTGGAGCTTGTATCATGTTGTTTCTTCGACTAAGCGATCAATGTGTGGCAGGGGGAAGTTGTCTTTTGGGCATTCTTTATTAAAGTCACTGAAATCGACGCATACTCCCCACTTTCCATTTTCTTCTTGACTATCACAGGGTTAGCGAGCCAGTCGGGATATCTGACCTCCGTTATCGATCCGACTTTCAGGAGACGTTCAACTTCATCATTGACTGCAGTGGCGCGTTCTGGTCCTAACTTTAATCTTTTTGTTGGACTGGTATAAAAGTTGGGTCGACGTTGAGTTCAGGACATGTTATGTTAATGTCGATACCTGGATTTTTTTCTGCAGCCCAAGCGAATGTGTTAAGGTTCTGTTTTAAACAGGTTACGAGTTTTGTTTTTAAAGGTTCGCTGAGGTTAGAGCCAATTTCGATGCAGCATTCATGAACCTTTTCGTCAAGAAACACTGAAATTACAGGTTTGAAATTTGGGCATTTTTCATCTAACGCCTCCGCTTTCCATAATTGCCAAAAAGATTTATGTTTCATCTTGTTCCAGGGCGTTTTCGATTGAAGTCGATTTCTTTTTCTTTTTGACAAAGTTTCTGCCATTGAATTTTTTGTTTTAATTTCTCGGCGAAACAGACTTACGATACTTTCCAATTTCCCTAGATTGTTTCGATTTTGAGGGGATTTGGGAACTTAAGGCACATGTGGTATGTTGACGGAACGGCTTGCATGGAGTTTAGCCATAGAGTGCCCATGATTACGTTGTATAGCGCAAGGCGGTCAAAAACCAAAAATTCTACGACTATTGTTACTCTCCTAACCCTAACCGTGAGGTTAATTAAGCCGAGGGTCATAGTAGCTTCCCCTGAGAATCCCACTAAGGGGTTCGGACTTTATGTGATTTCAGAGAGTAAAGGTTTTGTTCTCTCGAGGGTGTTTTTGAAGATGATATCAGCAGAACTTCATGTGTCAACTAATACTCTTGCGACGTCGATATTTTGGATCATCAACTCAATCACAAGGAGATCATTGTGGGATTTGGCCTGATCAGCTGTTGCCCTATCCCTGAAAGAGATGACATTGCTGTCTGTTTGTGGGAACCAAAATTTACACTTTTGATTTTCGTAAATGGAGGGAAGTCAAGATTCTCAATTTTCCTTGAGGATCTGGATTCCTTGCGGAAGCGCACGAATACGAAAAGGATCAAGATTACAAAATATCATAAGAAATTGCACATAAACGTTTTATTGATTAAAATAAAGAATAGCTTACAGAGTTTCAGCCAAAAAGAATAAATGGAAATCCATCAACAATGGAGAACACAAGACCAAACCGGCAAAAACATTCTAAGTGTCGAACTTACTAGTCTAACCACCTAAGTCCAAACTTCTCCTAGAGCTAACAGAGATTTTCTAATGCCTAATTTTTGGATCACCTCCTCCAGAGCTCAGAGTCATGTATATATAGTCTTTCAAAGTCGGGCAGTCTTCCCTTATTCTCTCGAGACTCGAGTATATCTTCGTCTTGCATCCTTCCTTATCCTCCGGACTTCTAGGGTTATCCTCTAAAGGTTTACATATATCTGTTTCTTTCCATTTCTCTCTAAAATTTGAGTAGACCGTCATCGCAACCTGGTTTTGTTCTCATTTCGAACCATAAATGGGCTTTCCTCGCGTTTAGGCCATTCACGACTTAAGATTTTTTACAATTTTTCTCGGAAAATATTGATTTGTCTGATGTATGTTTTCTCTGTCGATGGTCATATGAGCTGATGAGAATTGATTCATTTAGTTATGAATTATGGTGTTAAGTTCACCAGTATCGTCTTAACTTTTAAATTGAATTTTTTTCTTTACGAGTGTGGCGGTGGGAGATTGAGTGTGGCTATTAGAGAGAGTGTGTGTGGCGATGGGAGCTTGAGTGTGGCGATGGGAAACCTTGAGCGTGGCGATGGGAGCTTGAGTGTGGCGATGGGAAACCTTGAGCGTGGCGATGGGAGCTTGAGTGTGGCGAAGCGACAGAGGGTTGTGGAGATGAGAGCTTGAGTATGGCGATGGGAGAGAATGTGTGTCGCAATGGGAGTAGTTGTGTGGCGGCTGGAGCCTTTCACTCTTCTTTCCCTTTTCCTTTCCTATCTTTTTTAACCATTTCGTATACTTTTGTAGTTTTGAAACTTATTCCTTAAGCGCCTTCATCAGAAACTTTCCAAATTTTATTTCTTGTAAAGTTGTTTCGTACGAGTTTCATAAGAAATAGTTTCATCGGTGGTTATTAGTATAATTTCAAAGCAATCTTGGACGTTGATTTTGAGATTACCGATTTTGAAAAGGTGTACAATCTACCTACACCTCTTCATATTTAAGTGTTTCCGTCTCTCTATTTTGCACACAATTAAAACCAAAAAGGAGATAAGTTGAATCATGAAGCATCAGCTGTGTGTGTTTTGGTTACCCAAATGGAAAAAATTGATACAGTTTACAATCTTGACACCAAGAAGATTTTCTACTCTAGGCATGTTGTGTTCTTCAAACACAAATTCTATTTTGCATCAGTAGCTCGAATCTCTGATCAGTGGTTGACGTCTCACAACAATACAATACCTTGATGCAGTGCATTGATGATGACAATGCTGATTTGATAGAGAGAAATGTTCATGTTCCTGAAACGGAAACAAAACAACTTCCTGAACCTGCGACTGGATTGTTTTCTTCAGCAGATCAACAGCTGCAATCTCCAGCAGTGAATCATGATTTGACTACTGAGAGTGACACACAACGGATTGAATCACCTCATGTATGTGATCATTATGACTCTGACCTGGAATAATTTTACTCTTCCATTGTCCCAACCACACCTAATGCAACTCCTCTTCCATTGGAATCCTTTCGTACATAAATCGTGTCACCTATATTCAGATGGGTCTCGGTCTTTGTTAATGGACTTTACCAATGAAACTACATGATTACATGTTGAATATGGTTCTTGCAGATTATGCGGCACCAACACAAGCTTTATACTCAGTCACAGGTTTTGTGAATTACTTTGTTTAATCTGCAAATCACTTTCAGTTCATCGCTGCCATTACAGTAGGTTATGAACCACGCAGCTATAAGGAAGGTATGGAGGATGAAAACTGGAGACTTGCAACTCGCAGTGAAATTTATGCTCTTGAAGTGAGAAGAACTTGGGATATTGGTCCTTTACCGAAAGGAAAAAGAGCTTTAAGCTGTAAATGGGTCTTTCTCTTGAAATTCCAAGACACACTTTATAACGTCATGTAATTGGTGGTTCTTGGAAATAATCAAGTTGAAGGAAATGACTATAACAAAACTTTTGTTCCAGTTGCAAAATTGAATATGGCTTGAAGCTTCATGCAATGGTCTGCATCTCTTAATTGGTAAATCCACCAAATGGGTGTTCGCTACCCTTTCCTTCATGGCAAACTAAAAGAAGAAGTTTACATGTGTCTTTCTTTCGGTTATTGTAGCTCTGACAAAAACATGTATGTCTTTTACAAAAATCCTTGTATGGACTTAAACAAGCCCCTCAATGTTGGTTTGTTAAGTTGAATTAAGCACTTCGGGAATATGGGTTTACACAGTGTCTATCCAATTACTCTCTTTACGATGGAACTTTGTTTGGATCGTTTACACGCTCTCATTTATGTGGATGGTATGATTATCTCGGGTAGCACTCTTGTTCCCATTACAGCTTTCAAAGACTACTTGAGACAATGTTTTCACATAAAAGGACTTACGAATTTTGAAATACTTCCTTAGAATCTATGTAGCTCAAATTCCAGAACGTATGTATCTATGTCAAAAGAAGTCAATCACACAAACTAGAGGAATGTTATGGTAAAACTTTGTTTGCTGGCCGCTTAATCTGTATAGTCTCCTATTTAGCAAAATCATGGTTTGGTACTTGAAAGAGAGAATATATGCAAGATGTTTCTGCGTACAGACAGTAATCTGGGAAACTAATTTATCTAAGCATTACATGGACAGATTGTTTATATGATTCATGTTCTCTCTCAGTTTATGCACAAGCTGATAGAGAGAACAAGAGTTCGTCTCTATAGAATCAAACTACCATTCGTAAAACAATAGTTTGTAGCTCACAAGTATAGATTCTGGGAATGAAGAAAGAACCTAAGACTCCATGAACAAAGAATCACTCAGATAAAATAAGACTCAAGAAGATTCATACACTTTTCGAATGAATTGCACAAAGAAGAAGAAACAGAGTTATATACTTTGTTTCTGTTACAACGACTCTAACAAACTCTCACACGTGTCCCTTTCTTATTCCTCGAGTATTAACGTCTACGCCACGTCATCCTCTCTTCCATTTCTCTGTAACAAATCTCCCCCCTCCGAAGAATCTTGTCCACAAGGTTCAGAAAGCCATGTCCGGAAACCTCTTCTGCAAATCGAAAAGATATTCCCACATAGCTTCCTCTGTGTTCTGTCCTATCCATTGTAGCTGCTCGACCTTGTCTTTTCACCATCTTGCATTCCAGAATAACCTCAGGTTTCCTAACGTAGTCATCATTCACCACCGATGGTAGACTTGTTGATGTTGTTACATCCCCCACCGCTTTCTTCAGCTGAGATACATGAAAGACAGGGTGTACCCGTGTCGCTGTAGGAAACCGTAGTTTATAAGCTACTGCGCCAATCTTATCAATGATGCAATAAGGACCGAAGTATTTAGGAGCAATCTTCTCATTTGATCGTTTCACCACCGTCTGTTGTCTATAAGGTTGAAGCTTGACATAGACCCACTCCCCTATCTCAAAATTCCTCTCCGATCTATGTGAATCCGCTTGTTGTTTCATCCTGTTTTGTGCTCTTAACAAATGAAACTTCAGCATAAGTAGCATCTTCTCTCTGTCTTCCAAACACTTTGCTACCACCTGAACTTTGGACTCGCCTGCGAGATATGGCAAATGCACCGGAGGAGCTTGACCATATACCACCTCGTAAGGAGTTACCTGTGTTGCTGTATGATAGTTGGTATTATACCAAAACTCTGCAAGCGGTAACCACTTACTCCACATCGTCGGTTTTTCACTTGTCATGCATCTCAAATAAGTTTCCACACACCGGTTCACTACTTCAGTTTGTCCGTCGCTTTGGGGATGATAAGCCGTTGACATATTAAGAGAACACCCCTGCATTTTAAAAAGTTCTTGCCAAAAGTCACTTAAGAACACCACATCTCTGTCACTCACTATTGATCTCGGGAATCCGTGTAACTTGTACACATTATCCAAAAATGCTTGAGCCACGGATGCCGCTGTGTAAGGATGAGCTAAGGCCATGAAGTGAGCAGCTTTGCTTAGCCTATCCAATACCACGAAAATGACTGTCTTCCCAAATGATTGAGGTAAGCCATCAATGAAATCCATCGACACATCGATCCACACGGCCTCTGGAATAGGTAGTGGTTGTAAAAGACCTGGTGATGCAGCTCCATCATACTTACATTGTTGACAGGTACTGCAATTCCGGAGATAGGCCTGAATATCTTTAATAAGGCCCTTCCAATAGAATAACCCTTTTACTCTTTGTCTCATCACTTCCCTTCCCGAGTGGCCACCCTGACTTGAACAATGGAGCCAAGATAAGATCATATCCTTAAGTTCATGAACATCTGGTACAACAATTTTACTCCCTCTGCGCAAAACATTTTGAACCCACGAATACTTCTTAACTGCAGTAGGGTCTTTCTTCAATTTTTCAATCAACTCTGCAGTAAGCGGATCCTCTGCATATGCTGTTTGTATCCTTGTCAGCAAGTCACAATCAAGTACTGACATAGCCATATGTAGTATCTCTGCACCCTCCACGCGGGATAATGCATCTGCAGCAACATTATCTTTCCCTTGTTTGTATTGTATTTCATAATCAAATTCCAGGAGTTTTGGCAGCCACTGTTGTTGTATCGGTGTGTTCAGTTGTTGCTCCAACAGGTATTTCAGACTCCTCTGATCAGCTTTTATCACAAAATGATTAGTAAGGAGATAGTGTCTCCATTTTTGAACCGCAAACACAACCGCTAATAACTCTTTCTCGTAAATAGACAAGTTCAGTTGTTTCCCTTTCAAATGGCGACTAATGTATGCCAAGGGCTGACCCTCCTGCATCAGAACTGCCCCTATACCCTGTCTGCAAGCGTCTGTTTCCACTACAAATGGCAACTCAAACCTTGGTAATGCAAATACTGGAGCAGAACATAAAGCCTTCTTCAGTTGCAGGAAAGCTTCCTTTGCTTCTTCGTTCCACACGAATGCATCTCTTTTAGTCAAAGCTGTTAATGGTCGAGCTATGGTGCCGAAATTCTTCACAAATCGACGGTAATACCCCGCAAGACCAAGGAAACCTCGCAATGCTTTCAGGTTCTTAGGAACTGGCCACTCATCCACTGCTTTTATTTTCCCTGGGTCTGTTGATATTCCCTCAGCTTCGATGAAATGACCCAGATATTCTACTCTCTTTGTGATGAAAGCACACTTGCTTCTCTTCTCAAAAAGCTTATTCAGCTTCATTACTTCAAAGACCAGTCATAAGTGCACCAAATGCTCATCCACAGTAGCACTATATATGAGTATATCATCGAAAAAAATAGTACAAACTTCCTAAGGTACTCTTTCAACACATGATTCATCAGTCCTTGAAATGTTGCAGGCGCATTGGTAAGCCCAAATGGCATCACCAGATACTCATAGTGTCCACTGTGTGTCCGGAAAGCTGTTTTATGTATATCATGAGGGTCCATTCGTACCTGATGATATCCAGCTCTCAAGTCTATCTTGGAGTACACTTTTGATCCCCCTAGTTCATCCATAAGATCCTCTATTAACGGTATAGGAAAACGGTCCTTAATAGTCATGCCGTTGAGTTTCCTGTAGTCAACACATAATCTCCAAGTGTTGTCCTTCTTCTTTACTAGAACCACAGGTGAAGCGTAGGGACTAGAACTCGGTTGAACCGTTCCTGCTTTTAGTAATTCCTGAACCATTTTGTCAATTTCATTCTTCTGATAGACTGCATACCGATAAGGCCTTTGATTCACTGGGTTTGAGCCTTCCAACAGTGTGATCTTATGGTTGTGATGATTTCGAAAGGGAGGTAGTTCAGTTGGTTCTTCAAATATCATACCAAACTCCTCTGTTAACTCTTTCAACTTTGTTACTTCCTCATTATCACTTCCTTTTTCTCCTTCAAAATTCAAGTTCCACAACTCACCATCTGTATCATCACACGCGCAAATCATATGAAGTTGAATATCCTCTTCTTTCCAGACTGTAATCTTTTCGCTTTTACTTCACGAACAGATCCTGCCTTAATTCCATTCAACATCACCTTCTTCTCACGCCACCTGAATGACATTTCCAGTTCCTTAAAATCCCACGTAATAGGGCCCAGTGTAGACAGCCATTGTACTCCCAATACTATATCATGACAACCTAATGGAATGACCATGAAATCCGCTTTGAATTCATAACACAGAAAATTCCATTTGAGATTGCTAACCTTCCCACAAACACTGATCTTACTTCCATCAGCTACTGCCACTTGTTTTCTCCCTGCAGCTTCTATCTTACATCCCAACATTTCGGCAATCTTTGTGTCAATGAAATTGTGAGTTGAACCGGAGTCCAGCAGAATGTAAAGGTTTTTCTTCCCTTGAGTTCCTCTAACTCTCATGGTGGTTCAAAGATATCCGAATATATTCCTAGGATATGGAAAATATCCGTTTACACTCCCATTCCCCTGAAGATAGAGAATGAAGATTGGAAATACCCAACATGTCAATAAAAGAATCAAACTCAGAACTTCCATGTACTTACGTAAAAATATATGCTAACGGGTCTTTTGTAGAGACATGTTGAGTAGAAATATATATCCTTTGATGATCTAATCGCATAAAAATGACAATCAATTTTTACATGTTTTGTCCAGCTTTATTATCGCAGAATAGAGGAATATGAGCTATAAATCATTCCCAAGTGATTTTAGAAGACGACACAGCCATAATATCTTCTTGAGTGTGAACGCAATTGCATGATACTCGGCTTCTGGCTGATGATAGAGAGACTGTTTGCTGCTTCTTTGTTTTTGAATAGATGTGACAACCTCCAAATTGGATAAAAATATGGTCAATGATCGTCTAGCAATCAGACAGCTTATTCAATCCGTATCGAACCATGTAGTAAGTGTAAGTTCAGTGTCAGCTCAAAGTAAAAGCCCTTGTCCTAAGGTAATTTTCAGATATCGAATAACCCTGATAGCGGCTTCCCAGTGAGTTGTTTGAGGCTTGGGTTACAGAGAAATGGAAGAGATGATGACGTGGCGTAGACGTTAATACTCGAGGAATAAGAAAGGGACACGTGTGAGAGTTTGTTAGAGTCGTTGTAACAGAAACAGAGTATATAACTCTGTTTCTTCTTCTTTGTGCAATTCATTCAAAAAGTGTATGAATCTTCTTGAGTCTTATTCTATCTGAGTGATTCTTTGTTCATGGAGTCTTAGGTTCTTTCTTCATTCCCAGAATCTATACTTGTGAGCTACGAACTATTGTTTTACGAACGGTAGTTTGATTCTATAGAGACGAACTCTTGTTCTCTCTATCATTGGTATCAGAGCTTGGCGTCCTCGGCAACCATGGCGGAAACAAGATCCCAAACGTTACAGAAAGGAACGGCATCGTCTAGAGAAGCGGACAGAGAAACGTCGATTCGTTTCGAAGGAATCGAGAAGGCGATAGCATTGCAGAATGAAAAAAACAGCGACCTTGGATGAAAGTATGAAAACGATGATTGAAGCTGTTAATCTGATGACGGCGCAGATGCAGCGAAATGCATCGACGAGTGGCGAAGTTTAGTTTGCCCTTTCTGTTGTAACTATCCAAGATGATACGAAGTCTATACATGTATATATTGTCGATTAACCTAGAGCTAATGCACAAGAAAATCCTTACACAAAACAGGTTGTCCAACCAAACACACGTTGGCCAACATAAATGAAATCGATTCGGCCCATCGAAAAATGTCTGATCGATATTAAAGCGGCCTGATTCGAATTTGTCTAGCTAGTATGGCTGAACCGAATTCTATGTTGGGATATAGTCGAGCTTAATGGTTATACTGACCATTATCTCAAATAGACGTGTAAGAATATAAAACTCTCATATCAGGAGCTTCGATGAACATAGGTAACATATAATGGATTTTATCCAATCTACTTATTACCATTTAGTTTTAAATTAGATATCCATGAAAATTTATATTTAACAAAGAAATTTTGATCGAATGGGAAAACATATCTTTCCCCAAACGGGAATCAAACAAACTAGGAGGCTTAAAACATACGATTTTTAGGGGTTCAAAAGTTTGCCACTCAAATCTCACATATTAAACCTCATGCATACACCATATGATAAATTATACACTTAAAAGCTATATGCATATATTTATATGTTTTCTTTGTACACAGGAGTATGTATATATACTTAATACCTTTTAACATAAAATATATACTTAAAATACTAACATCAAGTATATAGAAATTTAGAGATGGAGAGTGGTCCAGTTTGAGTCTATCGCTGACCGACTTGTAAGAGAGAACAGTCGTGTGTGAAGAGAGAGAGATTCCCTCTTTGCCAGCTTTCTTTTTGGTTTTATCCTACAAGACTATTTGCTACAGCCCAAAAGCTTACTATCAAAATAATAAAACAAATTTATAATTTTTTATTAATTATACCGACGCCCCAGAAAAATAAAACAAATCACTTTTCTTTGGAAAAAAAAAAATCCTTTATGAAACTTTCTTCGAAAAATGGCCATCCCGTTTTTCAACCCATCAAACAAGTAAATATCTTGTTGAACTTGTCCATAATGTCTTGTGGAATTTATATTACGAAAAGAACTTTAAAACATTTGTCAATTTTTGAATAAATATATATCTATAAATAAAGTAATATCTATTTATATGAAGTAAATATTCTCATATGCTTATTATATATATATATATATATATATATATATATATATGCAGAACAATATTTGAACTTCTTGTGTACTCTAAAACGACCTTACTTACTAACACACACACATATATATATATATATATAAGTATTGTTTTTTTAAATTAAATACTTATTTTTATTAGCTTCCAATTATATATTTCTCCCAATTTGGTGTATTCTGGATTCTTAAAATGTCTCGCTATATATATCTTATTGTAAGTACTATATTATTTACATTCTTACTTGTTTTCTTCTTCGTAGCTCTCTCTCTCTCTGTCTTCTTTCTCTCAGATCTTTACTTGATTTAGTAGATAACTGTGAGACAAATTAAAGAGTGTTTTTGTATATCTCTCTGTCCAACTGTTTTGTCTTACTTCAAAACTCTCTCTCCCTCTTTCTCTCTCTCGCTTCTCTCTCAACTAAGCCAACATGATGATGCCAGATAATCATCATCAACTCTCATTCCCCAGTTATGCAGAGAACTGTGAGACAAATTAAAGAGTGGTTTTGTATACCTCTCAGTCCAACTGTTTTGTCTTCTTACTTCAAAACTTTCTCTCCCTCTTTCTCTCTCTCTCTGGCTTCTCTCTCAACTAAGCCAACATGATGATGCCAGATGATCATCATCAACTCTCATTCCCCAGTTATGTTCTTCACCAAGGACAGATCACCCCAAATCCTAACCCTAACCCTAATACTACCTCTTCAAACTCAAACAAAAGGAAAAGAAATCTTCCCGGAAATCCAGGCATGTACAATCAATCCAAATCTTGGACTTTTCATATTCTTTAGATGTGTTTCTTTATATTTATTTTTATCTGTACCAATCTTGAACAGTTAAACAATATTCTTGTTCCGAGTATGGGCCATTTTTCGCCTTGCAATGTTTCCTTATAAAATGATTTGCTCTCTTGTTTTCATCATTCCTGATTCTAACTTAATATATTGAACCCAAAAAAATAGATCCAGATGCAGAAGTCATCGCTCTATCGCCAAACTCGCTTATGACTACAAACCGGTTCATATGCGAGGTCTGCAACAAAGGATTTAAGAGAGACCAAAACCTTCAGCTTCATAGAAGAGGCCATAACCTTCCATGGAAGCTAAAGCAAAGGACGAACAAGGAGCAAATAAAGAAGAAAGTGTACATCTGTCCCGAGAAGACCTGCGTACACCACGACCCGGCTCGGGCCCTCGGGGATTTAACTGGAATCAAGAAGCATTTCAGCAGAAAACATGGAGAAAAGAAGTGGAAATGCGACAAATGTTCCAAAAAATATGCTGTCATGTCCGATTGGAAAGCTCATAGTAAGATTTGCGGTACGAGAGAGTACAAATGTGACTGCGGTACCCTCTTTTCCAGGTAACTTTGCAACACATTATTAAAGCATAAACACTCTGCTTGCCTCTATAACTCTATGCAAACCAAATAGTTAGTTTTAGTTTCCACTCAAGATCTTTGATGAATGAATTGGAACAGGAAAGATAGTTTCATCACACATAGAGCTTTTTGTGACGCTTTAGCTGAAGAGAGTGCTAAATGCGCCTCAGTCCCACCAGCCGCCGCATCATATTTGAACAATGCACCGGAAGCAGAACTCAACCATAGAAACGTCAAACCAAATCATCAGCAACCCAGTCTCAATATTAATCGCTACAACATCAATGGCTTCATGGGACAATCCTTCACCAACCAGCTTCCGTTACCAGCTAACGTATTCGCCTCCTCATCATCACCATCACCTCGTAGTGCATCCGATTCGCTTCAAAATCTATGGCATTTACAAGGACAATCATCTCATCAGTGGCTTCTCAACGAAAACAACACCAGAAACATTCTACAAAGGGGAATCTCCAATAATCAAGAAGATGATGATACTAAGAAGGGAATTAGTAATGGCTATTTGTTATCTTCGGACGCACGCACCAATTATGATCAAAACGGTGGACAAGTAATAGCATCCATGTCAGCCACGGCATTGCTACAGAAGGCCGCTCAAATGGGATCAAAGAGATCATCATCAAGCTCCAACAATTGCATGGCTTTTGGTCTAATGACTTCCTCCACCTTCAACAGCAAACATACGGAGAATGATATCAAAACTAAGGAAGTTGATGAAAGAGGCTTCACAAGAGACTTTCTTGGTGTGGGAAGTCAAAACCGTCCTTGGCCATTATTGATGGTCAACCATAATCTTCCCGATATGACTCAGCCACCCACAGCCGACGGTACACCAACCGCCGACATGGATCACAGTATGTTATATATATATATATATATTTTTTATAGTGTTAAATTTCATTATGAATGTTAAGCTAAGGCAAGAATCCTCTGTTTACGGTATTTTCTAAATGCAGAAACAATGTAGTCCACAGACGAGTGAACAAATCAAGCACGACAGCACAAAACGAAGATGATTGTTAAAGATGAAATTCTGACTCAGAGAGAATCTGAGTCAACTCGGTACTGGGTCCTCTCGCTTGATAAAGATGGCTATTTGGGTCCACTCCTGCATGCATGCATAGCGAAGCCTCTGCCATGCATGCACCACAAACCATACGCTATGTCTTTTCTTATTCTTCTTTTTTCTATCTTGTAATACTTTATGATTTTAGTTTTGAAAGACTCTAAAAGAAACAAGGACAAGTGTGTGTACGTCGGTTATGTTAAGACTTCAGTTAGTTGTTACTCTGTTTTTTTGGGTTAAAGTTTAAACTTTGAAAGTTTTTATTATTATTACGACAAGTAAACTTTTTAACCTGTTATTGAATTGTTTATGTCACTCAGAAATATTTTTGACGAGATATAATGTTACAAATCCCATTTTGCATAGTTTGCTAAGTAGGCCATTTATACATATTGAGTGGAGCTCCAGTTTGTTAAGTATCCAAAGTAAACACTTATTGACCAATAACCAACAACTGAACAAATCTGAAATTTTTAATTTTAGTAATATAGATAAACCAACAACTTAACAAAATCATTAAACACCAGAAACTGAGTAAAATAATGAAAAGAGTTAATAGAGGCGAAAAGCATTAAATACCAGAAGCTGAGTAAAATAATGAAAAGAGTTATAAAGGCCCATTTAAAATAATGAAAAATTAAATGGGCGTCAAGGTTTAAAAAGTTCGATCTTGATCATGATCCAACAAGTGCTCATAACAACTTCCAGCTTCAAAAACACAATATGACTGTAGTTAACTATCAATCCAAGTATCTATTAGTTTATGGTCTGTTTGCGATCATGATTATGCAGCATACCGAACAAGTTTGGTTACCCGGTAATTATAGAAAAAACTCCATAAATGAACATACACAACTCTTCTTTTAAATGTAGATGTTTCTTTGTTGAAAATATGTATTTCTTCGTTGAACATATGTGACTCTTCCCAGTGGCATCTTTTAGTTGTCTATATATATAAAACATTGCAAAGAGGAAAGTATATCTTAACTAATAAAAAATATTAAAATATTTTTGATAAAGAGTGAGATTTTCAAAGAATCAATTAGAAGGATACTTGAACGGTGACAAGTGGTTGATTCCTGTATGTGATTTTTTCCTCGACTCTTGCATCCAATTTAAGATCATATTGAGTATATTCATTACTAAACAGTCCTAAGGTATGTTTTCGGTTTAACACGCTTCCGCATATGGATCGCTAACATTGATATAAGAGCATTTGAATTCGGTTCTTGCATATTAACATTCACAGTAGTCATGGATGAAAAAAAAATATGTTTTACTCAAGTTCATTCATGATAAATTAAAAATGGCCAATGCTTATAATGTCTGAAAATGGTGAATCCATAAACACGTGATAAAAGGAATTGAAACATTTCATATGTGTTCATCATAATGGCATGAAAGCTTCTGGAAAGTTTGCATTTAGAACCATAATATATTGTATGATTTAGAGAAATATTTAGTAAACCCCAATTATTGGTTTGCTCATATCTCTCTGAAATTATCTTTCTTTTGATATTGTGTAGATATTGAAATTATCTTTCTTTTGATATATCACACATAAATTTTGATTATGTATTCTAAGAGATATATAAGGATTGTAAGTTTTGGTCGAATTGAAGAAAATATAGTATGAAGAAGATGAATAGTAATTTGACACATGTCATGTTCGAATTTATCTGAAAATTTCATATTTGTTTTGTTCATAACTTTCTGATTATATATCAAAATTGCGTAATGTTTATGTCCATGCATAGATTGTTGAAATTATATTTCATTTGATATATTGTACACATACTCTGGACAAGTATTTAAAGAGATATTAAGATAATATGTTTTAATTATACTTAAGTATGTAAATTTGTGCAAGTGCGTTTGTGTTACTACGGAACATATAAGAAAGCAAAGAAAAGCAGAAAAAGAGATAAAAAATAGTGTTTTATTGATCTTTAAAGCATGAACTATAACTGTTGGTGTATAATGGTCAATCCTTTATTCTAGGGTTTATGTTTCTCTTATAGGTAGTTCATAGTCGTTAATTAGGTTAAAATCTTCCGTATTTGGATAAATAAAAGGATCCCCATAAACAGAAATCTTCCATATTACCTGGAGGTATGGATGGAGCTGGGTTTGAGCCAAGACTTCCTCCATGCAGGAATCAGAAGGTTTGCTGTCCTTCTCGAAAGTAGTAGTAATGTCTTCCTGAATTAGTTGTCTCCAACAGTTTGCCCATTATCTTACGATTTCATGGGTGAAGTCAGGAGATAACCTGTTGATATAGCCTATTTACTACCAGTTTTAGGCCATGTTATAGGCTCTATTTAGGGTCTATTATGTGTGTCTAGGCTCTGTTTTAGAGTATTTACAGGTCCATGAACGTTTTGGAGATATATGAGATACTTGGAGCTTTTGGAGCATTTAGAAGAGAAGAATCCATAGCTGATCATTCAAGGAGTCGACTAAGCCATCGATCAATGGAATATACTTGGCGTCGAGGGATGATTAAAGACCAAGGTCGATCGATGTATCACACTTGCCATCGATTGACGTCCAGCTTGTAGACATCAGATTTCAAGCCCATATTAGAATGACGAAAATGTCCTGGATGAGTTTTGACCTAAATTTAGGGTTTTATATTTATGTCTTGAGAAGAGAGAGACAGAAAAAAACAGAGAGAGAGAACATTTTAGATTATTCTATCATTTTGTATTAGGGTTAGGAGAGAAAAGAGGAACTCCTTTGGTGTTTATTTAATTTATATTTCATATCTATTTCATGTATGATTTATGTGACAAAGATCATGTTTGAGTAGTTATCAATTAAATTTAGGGTTGAATGATAGCAATCATGGATTAGCCCAAAATAAGGATTGGTAGGTTAAGTTAATATCCATCAATTGAGTTGTACTTAATGCTTGCATTCTAGAGTAGCTAACTAGGATCTCGATGATAGGACATGGACAACTATGAGAGTAGGTTCAGTGTCAGAATAGATTATATTGAACTAGGATGTTAGGCGCATGCGAGAGCTGGTCTAATAAGTCTGGTGGACTTATCAAATCTCGCCCCACACTTCCTTCTGATTTCACCGTCGATCGACATCAGACCTTAGTTGTCGATCAATGCACTACAAGAAAACCTGTGTTTGGCGACTGCAAGTTGCGACTGATTGCGTAGTCACAAAATATAACGACTCAATTCCAACTATTTGGCGACTGATCTGCGACGATGAGAATTCAGCCCTTATTTAGCCGCTTCTTAAAGACTGTTTCGTTAAGTCGCCAAACAGTCGTTAATTGACGACTGAACTGCAACCAATTTGAAGTCGGTAAACATTAGTCGTACGTAAGTCAAAAGTTGTGCGAGTGGCATATTTGGTCATTACTCAGTCGCAAATCAGTCGGTAAAAAACCGGCACAAACACGTGGTTATCACTTTTCGTAGGTGTACCTAATTTTTGTTAGGCAGTCGGTATTTAGTCGCTAATTAGTTGGAAGTTTTACCAATATATGCTTTACGCCATGTTCTTCTCCTCACTCGTACGAGAACCCAAAAAAAAAGAAATATTTGCATCTTTTTTTAGAAAAACTCCTTAATAAAAGAAAGCTTAAAAGACAGGATCAATTTATGACATTTGCAAACAGTCAGCCTTTAACACAAAGCAATAGCGGTAATTTTTTTTTTCGATGTACTATTTGTCGGAAGGATAAATTTCTCCCAGGGACAAAATTTGGAAACATATATATAGTTGAGGCTTTTGTCAGACTATTATGTTTGGTATAAGCATGGAGAAGAAATCGATATGTCATTAGGAATGAGTTATGTTCACCCGACGCATTTAAGTGGTAGTGAAGAAGTTGGTAATGAGGATAATTATGTGGATATGGTGAATGATGAGTTCCGTGATAATGTGAGTTTTGATAACTATCAACATGATGGTAGTTATCAAAATGTAGTAGACCCGCAACACAACCATTCGAAGAAATTCTACGATTTGTTAGAAGGAGCACAACATCGTTTGTATGATGGTTGTCATGAAAGACAGTCACAATTATCCTTAGCTGCTCGGGTGTTGCAAAACAAAGCATATTATATTTTGAGTGAAAAGTGTGTGGATTCAGTATGTCAAATGTTGACAGACTATTTATCAGAAGGAAACACGACAACTGAATCACATTCCGAAACCCATAATTGATGCACAATTTAGGGCTCCCATATTATACAATTGATGTTTGTGTTAACAATTGTATGATCTTCTGGAAAGACGATGAAAGATGGGAAAAGTGTCAATTTTGTGGTGCAAACATATGGAAGCCTAGGACGTAGAACCAAAGTACCATATAGCCATATGTGGTATCTACCTATGGCTGACAGGCTAAAGAGAATGTATCAGAGCAAGAAGACAGCAGCGACAATGAGATGGCATGCTGAGCACCAATCAAAGGAGGGAGAAATGTGTCATCCATCAGATGCGGCGGAATGGAAACATTTTCAAGATATACATCCTCGATTTGCCGAAGAACCTCGTAACGTTTATCTTGGATTATGTACAGATGGATTCATTCCATTTGGGATCTCTCATAATCATTCGTTGTGGCCTGTGATCTTGACTCCATATAATTTGCCCCTTGGTATGTGCATGAATACATAATACTTGTTTCTTACAATTATGAATTCTTGGCCAAAACATCCACGAGCTAGTCTTGATATCTTCCTCAAACCTTTGATTGCGGAACTAAAAGAATTGTGGTCAACTGGAGTCAAAGCAGATAGTTTCTCATCTCTAGAATAGGTTGGTCAAGTGTTAGAACTCAAGGGATACTGAGTACCTCCTCTCATCTTGGTTTGTTGTTCAATGAGGATAGCTTTATGAACCATCTCTTCAAGGGAATTGTACTCCCGCATCTCTAATCGATCTTGGATCTCTCGGTTCAATCCCTCCAGAAACCTTGCCATTGTAGCTTCAATGTCCTCATTAATCTTGGCTTTGATCATGAGAGTCTCCATCTCTTGATGATACTCCTCCACACTCCTGGTCCCTTGAGAAAGTTTCCTGAGCTTTTTGTGAAGGTCTTGCCCATAGTGGCTAGGTACAAATCTCACCCTCATGACCTTATTCATCTCATACCAAGAGTACACTTGATTTTCACCATTGCGTCGTCTAGTGTTGGACACGTTTTGCCACCAGTTGATGGCATATCCCTTGAACTCAGTAGCAGCTAGTCTCACCTTCCTTTCCTCTGGAAACCGTTGGCACCTGAAAAGAGCTTCAATCTTTTGTTCCCACTCAAGATAAGTGTCAGGATCGGCTTTGCCCTTGAATGATGGGATCCGCAGCTTAAGACTGCCTAGATTGTCATCATGCTGAGGGCGCCTTTTCTGAAACCGTTGAGGGCGGTCATCATACTCTTCCTCAGCCTGCTCTTCTTGCTCTTTCATTGCACGGCCTGGTAAGACACGTCTGGCTTGTATCTGTGATCGTGCTCCCATTCCTCTTGCTGCATCAACTCCATTAGCTGTACCTGCATTGAATTCTTCATTAGGAATCACTTGAGCATAAATATGTTCAGCATGACCCCTCAGCTGGCGGGTCACTTCAGCAAGCATTTCTTGGAATCTCACTTGGTCGAGAGCAATGCGTTTGACTGGTGGTTCATCCTCCTGGTCTCCATCTCTCATTTCATCTGCCATAGTTACCTGAAACAAGCTAAAATCAAGGGTTAGAGAAAAAAAAAATCTCTCTCTCACTCGGTTTGGCTTGTACACGTTTCCCTTGCCTTCCCAGGAGTTCAGATTAGATCAAAGCTCAATCACCCAAGATCTAGCTACAATCTAAAGTGATTAGAATGAGGATTATAGGATTTTTTTGCACCAGCTGACTTAACCACCCTGAGCTGGATTTCTCTTCAGTTCTTTTTTTTTTTTTGAATTGGATCGTAGATCTCTTTTGTTTTTTTTTTTTTTTTTGATTTGAAGGGTTGGTTCAGCTGACTTACAACAGATAGAAAGAGAAGAAGTGTTTGGTGGATGTTAATAGTAACCCTGTGTAGTGTCTGAGATGGATCACAATAGATTACTCTACCTTGTGTGATGATCAATGTTCTTAGGCTGAACAGAGAAAGCACATAAACAAGACAGCGCAAAGGTTTTTAGATTCAAAGTTGTGTGTCTCTCAACCAGAAAGCGGCTGCTAATATATGGCAAAACTGGCGCCAATCCTAAGCTACCCTAACCTAACCATAATGGTTTGGTTCTAATCCCATTCCTAATAGAAATCGAAATCAAGTCCTAATCCTAACCGAAATTGGTTTAATTCAAATCAAATCCTAATCCTCCCAAATTTGGTTTAATTCAATTATAAACTGAAATCACATTAAACCAACATTTTGGCTCTTCTTTTCCCACGATTGCCTCCTGATGTGCTTTGGCTCTAGCTCTGGTCGTTGGTACAGTCCAAAAGGTAATGGGTTGCTGTTGAGGTGTGTTGTTGATCATCTGGCCGGATGCACCTTTATCCCCTAGTATAGGTTCAATTAGCTCATCCTCCTCCTCTGAATCAGTCTCCTCCATCAGCTCTTCATCAGTCAGCTCCTCATCAGTTGGTTGTCTTTCCATGGTCGTACCACCGGCTAATCCCACTAATCCCATCCAAACGAAATTAACCCGGCAAAGCCCAAAAGCATATAACATTTCTTTTTTTTTTCCTCTCATTTTCAAAAACCTAACTCTCAACTCTCTCTCGACGCTCTCTCTTCCTGTTTTTCAGAAACCCTAGCCTCTCGATTTCATCTCTCTGAAACCACCTCCAGTAGCTGTGATGGCAGGAAAGCGATGAAAGAAGACCGGGAAGCCAGCGGCGAAGACACTATCCCCCCTTCCCTCCCAGTATGAGTTTGTTCCGAGGAGTACATCGCCTCCGCCTATCCCCAACCTCCGATCTGGATTGTCAGTCAGTGACTACCCACCTCCTACGCATCTGTTTCAGGCGTCAATGGCCCAACCTCCATTACGACAAGCTCCTCCACCGCCTCGACCTCGAGAATCTCAAACGTCGGTGACCGAACAACCTCCACCGCGCCAATCTCCTGTGAGTTCGCTAGCTCAAAACTCCGATGGCCCACAAGGTCGAGAAGCCGAGATCCTGGAGGAACCAACTCCAGTAGAACCAACTCTCTCTAAAGACCAGATGAGGCTTCTAAACGTCTTGCTTTCTCAGCCATGCAGAGAGCTCTACACTCAGGTCCGTTCTCCCACCTTCGAGCCTGGGACTACATGGTGAGTTGATTCTTAAAGTTTAGTCTTTTGTTTGGTGTTTGGTGCTTGGTGTTTTGTTTGGTGTTTGTTGTTTTGTTTGGTGTTTGGTGTTTTCTTAAAGGTTAGTGTTTCGCTTGGTGTTTGGTGATTTGTTTGGTCTTTTCTTGGTGTTTTCTTAAAGGTTAGTCTTTTGTCTAACATCAACGTTTACCTTTTGTTTTTGTCTCTGTTAAGATGAATTTTATGACATAATTTGGATGAAATGTTTGGTGTTTTTGTTAAGTGTGGTCTTTTGTTTAAGGTCTTTGCTTGTGTGTAGTTTGTAAGTTAAGTATGATTATATAAGTCTTCTGAATGTAACTGACTTGAGACTTGAGGTTTATTTGTTTTTGTATGATTTGTTTGTCACTTAGGTCACTGATTTCTTTCTTTTTGGTTTATCTTTGCTTCTTACATTAACTTTTCAATGTTTGGAGTCTTACATGTTAGTCACTCTCTCAGTTTTATTTCACTTCATTCTAATATATCAAATATTTAGTTTCTGTTTTTTTTTTGAGTTTTGGTCGTGACAAGGATAAACTTACACGGAAGATCACAAAGATCTTTACAAACAAGTTTGATGATGCTTTCTACAGTTGGATTGTTGTTCCTCGGGATAGAAAGGAAAGGTTCTTTGTTGAATTTACAGTTAAGTTTTTCCTTCTACACTTCAAAATTAAACTGTTATATAATTTCATTTCTAACATCAACTCACTGCTCTGTTTTGTAGAAAACTCACACTTGGCATCCATCTCATACCGGTCTGGTTCAGGAAAAGTTCGAGGAGATATGCCAAAGGCGTATCAAAGACATGGTCAGCAAGTGTAGGACGTCTCGGAAGCGGCCAACTTGGATTAATGGTACACTGTGGATAACAATGACACAGTTTTGGGACACTGATGAAGCCAAAGATAAGAGTCAGACTACTTCAGCAACTAGGATGTCTGACCGTGGAGGACTTGGTGCTCATACACAAAATTCCAGGCAGAATTCTTTCCTACAGATTGAACAAGAAATGGTATTTTCTTTCTATATGTCCAAGTTAAATTTTATTCTGTCTCATTAACCCTCCATTTGTTTGCCTTTTCAGGTTGAGGATTTAGGGAGACCTGTGACTCTTGGTGAAGTTTTCATCAAGACTCATACCAATAAAGATGGAAGCTTTCTCGACAAGAAAGCTCAGCAAGTTGTAGAGGCTTATCAGAAGAACACGCAGGCGAAGTTGACTGACCTTGAGGCTGGAAACTCAGAGACTTCAGATGGTATTTCTCACCTGCGCAGCTCTCCATAGATGATGAAAATGAGCTCTTCCTTAAAGTAAGTTGCTTCTTTTTTTCTCTGGTTAGTTGTCTTAAGTAATTATAATGTTTTCATCCTATTTTTAACTTTGTTTTCTAATTACTGATATTTATGCAATTTTAATTGTTTTTGTAGTCCACTTTCATAAGTAACAGAGGCCTGTCCTATGGATTAGGCACTCTAGAGGGTAGTCTTGTGAATGGAAAGCGGAAGTATGATGAATGCTCATCTTCAGCATTCTTGGACCTCAAACAACAGCTGGCCGAAGCTCACCGCAAGATCGAGAAACAAGCTGCTTACAACTCCAAGCAAAAATAGAAGATCAGACACTTTTCTATAATGGAAAAGTTTTTGTCTACAACTAAGCCTATGTATGTAGAATTCAAAGCTGCTAATGAAGTTGATGAAGATGATGAAGATGGTGAAGATGGTGAAGAGGGTGAAGAGGATGAGGATGATGAAGATGGTGAAGAAGATGATTAGGTTTCTTTTCTAGTTTGTATTTGTTGTTTTTTTAATCACATTTGCTTTTTGGTTTTGCACATTTCTTGTTTATGATATTACGTACATTTTCACATCGGAATTTAACATTTGCTTTAAAAAAAAAATGAATGCAATTTTAGATTCATACAAACAAGAATCCAACAAATTGAAATATTAATTTTTCAAATAAAAGTAATTGTGTCTACGTTAATCAGTCGCTAACCCAGAAACAGCTCAGTCACTAAACAATCACTCTATTTTACGACTGATTTAGCGACTGGTTATTTTACACTAACAAGCCACTGCCATTTAGCGACTGTATCCTTTCATGACTGATTTAATGACTACTTATCCTGAAGCTTAATCAACAACCAGACCAATAATATAGTCGTATGTTAGTTCCACGCTAGTAATAGGTCAGTCGGAATATATTACTACCAAACCGCGACTACATTGCGACCAATTTGCTCTATCACAAAGGTGATCAGTCGCAATTCGGTCGTTTTCATTAGTTTAGCGACTGAGAGGAGACTGATTATGTAGTTGGAATATTCAGTTTTTTTTTGTAGTGATGGTCTTTCCTTTTGCTCGCATACGAGAGTTCGAGTTAAAAAGGTCATAATAGTTAACATTTGAGTTATAGTATATTTACATTTATGTGTTTCCTATTCCCTATAATTCATTTAGCTTGAAACCCTAGATCTAGCATATTTACATTTATATTTACATCTAGTTAATTAATAACATATTTGCATTGGTAACATATATTCATATTGCATCCCTAGCTCTTGATAAGGAACATTTCCTTAATTGACTGTTCACCACCAATATATATATATTTACTTAGCTTAGTCTTTAGAAACAAGAAATCTATTGTGTGTCTTTGCTCTATGTGGATTCGATCCCTAAGTACTACACCTGATCACTCTTGGCAATAGTATTATTTTGTGTGTTAAGATTAGGGTTAATTTTGTGTGTTAAGATTAGGGAGCATTGATCGCCATTAAATTTAATTCCTAAGATTTAGTCTAGGTTTGTTACTACTTTTCAAGTTACTAATTTTTCTTTTCCTTTGTTTTCAGGTACATGCAAAGAAGCACCAAGAGCAATAAAGGATAAGAACTAGCATTATTCTCTGACTCTGACAGACTTGAACGTACGATCAGCAAAGAAAGACGACAAGCATCGATCGGCAGCACCTCTACAAAAGGCCGCTCAAATGGGATCAAAGAGATCATCATCAAGCTCCAGCAATTGCACGAGGAACCGAAGCTGATTTCCAACACTAATCCTGACATTATTAGATTGCTTTGGGGCTTGGTATTCACTGGATCGGATTCCTTCTGCAAGTCTGTAGGTACAAGTCATTGCAACTTTGGTTCCCTTCTCTCTCTCTCTTCAGCATCTACTTAAAAGCTTAAAAGATTGAAATGACTTCCCGAGATGCAGAGGGGTAGGTACATTACCAATGACTCCACTATTCTAATTCAGAGGAATGATCACACATTGCTGGAAGAGAGGGGTAGGTAAATTACCAATGACCCCACTATCCGCCTACAACTTTGCCCAAAAAGCAAAGAAAAATAGAAAATCGAAAATATGATGGCATCATTTTCCATTAAGTTGAGATCTAAAAAGATTCAGAGAATAGATGAAAGAGGGAAGAGAGGGATCAGAGAAGACTTTGTGCTTAGTTGTTCAGATACTTGTAGAGGTAAGAATCCATGTGTCCTTTGATCGATACTTCCAAGGTAAAGCCTGCACTTTTATTTTATGCAAAGAAATAAGATCAGTAGAGGGGCGAGTCAAGCTAGTATTTGCTAAGTTGTTGGTAGAATGGACTTGGTTGCTATACTAGGATAGGATACATAAAGTTTTTCTGTGATTGACTTGATAGGATGTGGTTACAACAAAGTAGGGTGATAGTTATACTTAAATATTATGTGAGTCTCCACTTTTCAAAACCTCTTTCACAGACTTTGTTTGCTTGAAGACAAGTAAAAGATTAAGTTTAGCGAAGTTGATATAGTCTATTTATTACCAGTTTTAGGCCATGTTATAGGCTCTATTTAGGGTCTATTATGTGTGTCTAGGCTATGTTTTAGAGTATTTACAGGTCCATGAACGTTTTGGAGATATATGAGATACTTGGAGCTTTTGGAGCATTTAGAGGAGAAGAATCTGTAGCTGATCATTTAAGTAGTCGAAGAAGCCATCGATTGGTGGAATAAATTGGCGTCGACCGATGATTAAAGACCAAGGTCGATCGATATAGCACATTTCCATCGATCGACGTCTAGCTCGCAGACAACAGATTTCAAGCCCAAGTCAGAATGACAAAAATGCCCTGGACGAGTTTTGACCTAAATTTAGGGTTTTATATTTATTTCTTGGGAAGACATAGACAGAAAAAAAACATAGAGAAAACACTTTAGATTATTCTATCATTTTGTATTAGAGTTAGGAGAGAAAGGACGAACTCCTTTAGAGTCCTCCTGGAACTCGTTTGGTTTTTATTTAATATTTATTTCATATCAATCTCATCTATGATTTATGTGACAAAGATCATCTTTGATTAGTTATCAATTAGATTTAGGGTTGAATTATAGCAAGCATGGATTAGCCCATAAGTAGGATTGCTAGATTAAGTTAATATCCATCAATTGAGTTGTGCTTAATGCTTATATTATAGAGTAGCTAACTAGGATCTCGACGATAGGACATCGACAACTACGAGAGTAGGTTCTATGCCAGAATAGTCTGTTGAACTAGGCTGTTAGGCACATGCGAGAGTTTGGTCTAAAAAGTCTGGTGGAGTTATCATATCTCGCCCCACACTTCCTTCTAATTTCACCGTCGATCGACATCAGGCCTTCGCCGCCGATCGATGGTCTTTCCTTTTTCTCGCATACAGGAGTTGGAGTTAAAAGGATCATAATAGTTAACATTTGGGTTCTAGTATATTTAAATTTTCGTGCTTCATATTCCCTATAATTCATTTAGCTTGAAACCCTAGATCTAGCATATTTACATTTATATTTACATATAGTTAATTAATAGCATATTTCCATATTTGCATTAGTAGCATATTTCCATATTGCATCCCTACCTCTTGATAAGGAATATTTCCTTACTTGATTGTTCACCACCAATATATATACTTACCTAGCTTAGTCTTTAAAAATAAGAAATCTATTGTGTACCTTTTCTCTCTGTGGATTCGATCCCTAAGTACTACACCTGATCTCTCTTGGCAAGAGTATCATTGTGTGTGTTAAAATTATGGTTAATTTGATAGTTAATTGTTTAGGATATTTATACCCTGCTAGAACAATAAACACACACCATGTCACTTGTGCACTCAGATTGATCGAAGTCGTTTAATCTCAACAGGCTTATCGTGAGCAAGATGTCGCTTCTTTTATGCCATTTTCCGGGTTGTTCTGGCCTGGACCAGCTATAAACCCAAAAATGGAGATGCATCAGTAGATTGTCGAGGGATTATAGACGTTTAGTAGGCATGTCGAGTGGCATATCGCCTAATCAGATGAAAGAATAGTTGTCGTGCAACTTGATCCTTTCTTTTGTCGATGGTATATGGCCTGAACGAGGAATCCAAATAGTGTTGTGCAGTGATGGAATTGTAGTGTCGCTTGGCTGGCAGGTGTCAAACATGCATGTCTGAGTTTGCCATCATAGACATGTTGTATTTATCGGAAGCAATGATCTTGGTCTGGAGCTGAAGCTGGAGGATCTTTGAGTTATTTCAATTCAGAAATCAAAATTTCGGGCTCTGGATTGGGCTTAGGAGACCATCAAGGGGTTCTAAGCCATGAATTTTTCTTAGGAAGTTTGTTTTTCCTGTTTTGGGGGATGTTACAGTTTTAAAGAAAGATCCACAATTATTATCCTAGATCTTCTTTATTCTTTTGACGGCTTCCCTAGATACACAACAATCATGTTTTCTCTTTAAGTTCTACTCGATTCGTTGAATCTTCTAGTTTCATTTTCGTTTTTCTTGTTGTGATTCTCTTTGCTTTATCCGGATCCTTTGCTTCAGTTCCCCATAAATCCTTTTTATTATCAGGCATCTACTCGATTTCTCTCTCTCGATAAGATTTTGGGGTTTTCCATCGAAGCATTTTTTCAATTTCTTAGACTCTTTGTTTCTTTCTTTCGGATACCTAGCTCTTAGGATGGAAAGTAAATTTAGCCATGCTCTGGGTCCTCCTTCGTCTATAGGCAGTAAGGTTAGGTCGAAGAGGAGAGTCAATCCTGAAGTTTAAGGACCTGTTAACTCCTCGGGGTCTTCCATTGATCTGATGGTCGATGTAGAAAGTATGATGCCGTAGGAAGATTGGTCAAGTTTCGAAGATCAGGGAGAACGAAATTAACGAATTGAGAAGGAAGTATTCCCTTCCAAATGACATAATCATTCAAGTTTCTGGCCCTCACGGTCAAGTTTTTGATTTCTGAGTCGACTAGGTTCTTGTGTGTGAAGCCTTCTTTAAATCTGGTTTTCGGGCCACGATTCCTTCTATGGTAGCTAAGATATTAGAGTTTTTTTGAGGTGTCACTGGACAGATAAACCTGCCAACTTAGAGAACTCTCATCTCTATTGAGCAACAGTTTTTCAGGAAATGGCGAAGGATGACTTGAAATATCATCCAGTTATGTTTACATCTAGTTAATTAATAGCATATTTATATTTATATTTATATCTAGTTAATTAATAACATATTTTCATAGTTTCATTAATAGCATATTTCCATATTGCATCTCTATCTCTTGATAAGGAATATTTCCTTAAATTGATTGTTCACCACTAATATACACATTTACCTAGCTTAGTCTTTAGAAATAAGAAATCTATTGTGTGACTTTGCTCTTTGTGGATTTGATCCCTAAGTACTACCCATGATCTCTCTTGGCAAGAGTATTATTTTGTGTGTTAAGATTATGGTTGATTTGATAGTTAATTGTTTAGGATATTTATACCCTGCTAGAACAATAAACACACCCATGTCAAATTTCGTGCCGTTGCCGGGGAGCATAGATCGCCATTAGATTTAATTTTCTAGGATTTAGTCTAGGTTTGTTACTACTTTTTCAAGTTACTAATTTTTTTCTTTTCTTTTCTTTTCAAGTACATGCAAAGAAACACCAAGAGCAATAAATGACAATAACTAGCATTATTCTCTGACATTGACAGACTTGAACGTATGATCCGCAAAGAGAGACGACAAGCATCGATCAACAACACCTGTTCCGCGTCGACCGACACTTCTTCACGGACTGTAACGAACGACATCCGAACTCTACCGTCGACCGACACTGATCACTTAGCATCGATCGACAGCAACTTACTCACTTCAACCAATACTGATCACTTAGCATCGATCGACATCAACCGACCCGCATCGATCGACATCAACCGACCCGCATCAATCAACGGAAGCAGACAAGTTCAGATGGTTGCGACTTTAATACTGGTTAGGGATGAGAATGGAGACGTTCATGACCTCAAGGTTCATCTGTGTAATGCAGCAAGTCAAGGAATCAAGGATCCTGGACAGAAGCACCATGTCAACGCATTGATTGATGATGATTTTTGGCAGGAGGTTAAGAGAGAAAAGCTCCAAGAAGGAGATTCTCGTGTGGAAAGCTCTGTCATTCGGCAGTTCACATTGGTGTCGATTGACACTGATTAATAAGCATCGATCGACAACAAGAGACAATTGACCGGCAGAGAGATAGAAGCATCGATCAACCATGCGACCTGCACATCGATCGACAGATGAGGAAGCCGATTTGACTACCAAGCATCAATGAAAATTTGATTGTGCGCCCAACCATGACAGCTTCGACACAGAATACTGACACGTCTGAAGCCATGGATCTTGATATAGTAGATGAAGGACATTCCAAGAGGAAGCAAAAGATCCCCAAACATCAACGCAGAGAAGCCAATGAAAAATAAATGGATAACTTTGTTAAAAGAGTCCAAAATTCCTTTAGACATCCTTTTTGATGAAGCTTATTATACACACAAGTTGTGGATGTTCTTCGGAGAATCAAGGGAGACATAAGAGGATATAGAGATCATATTCAATCATATCAGAGAAAGGATGAAACAAAAGACTTGTCTGAAGAAGAAAAGTGACTCTAGGAAATTTGTGGTGCCATGTTTGATCAAAGGCAACGAATACCCCAATGCCCACTGTGATACTGGATCATTAGTAAGCATCATGCCAAAAACTATGGCAGAGGAGCTTAAACTGAAAGTGGAACCCTCCAATGATTCTTTCACATTTGTAGACTGCTCCAAAGTGAACTCAGGAGGGATAGTAAAAGTTTTTTCAGTGCCGATTAACAACACCCTAGTTCCAGTAGACTTCCAAGTGATGGACATCTAGATTGATTGGAACTCTTCACTACTACTTGGGAGAGCATTTATGGCCACAGTGGGAGCCATCTGCGATATGAAGCAAAACAGGTTGTATCTATACCTAATTGATCAAAACATTTTCTATGAACCTGTCAAGAATAAGAGCAAGGCTAATCTGATTGAATTGTCTTATGATGCAGAACTTGTGGCCACATGCTTCTGCAATTATGACTTCAACGAATCACCTAAAGATGGGGCATCGATCAACACCCAAACCAGAGCATCGATCGACGCATTAGCAGTTCAGCAATCGGTTGATACCCACCCTTCGTTATCGATCGACGACCTAACCACAAAACCGATCAACACATGCCACACATATGGCAGTTAGACCCCAGCCTACCTCGAGTACGACGAAGATTACAGAGAAGAAAAGCTAATCGAGTACCGTGGTGTTGCAATGGAAAAGGCTGCTGTTTTTCAAGTTTGTCATCGACTCGTGAAAATCGACATCGATCGACGGCAACCATTCGCCATCGATTGATACTGACCAAAACGTAGAGTCCGAACTAGATTCAGCTGCAGTAAGAGAGAAGATATATGGTCATCTACAACCCGATAAGTTCGGTATCATGAGAGATCCAGAAGGTCAAGCAAGAACTATGGATGGCAGAATGCTAAATGTCACAAGGGAAGATATAGCTGATATACTTGCAATGACCAATGGAGATGGTAATCTGTTTGGGCAACAACTTGGAAATCAAGCATCTATCGACGGTCACCATACACCATCGATCGATGGAGAAGGAGAACTGATTGAATATCACGACCTAGTATCAGAAGACACCAGCTGGGCGAAAGTGGATAAACGAGCATCGATCGATGCACCTCAGCGTCAATCGACATTGAGAAGCAGAATAACAAGCTGATCCATAATATTCCATAAACGTCTCCACATCCTAGATCGATTGACAGCGGACATCGTGCATCAATCAACAGCACCCTTCCGAAGTTCCACAAATTTTGTACTTCTACTGCCTATAATCTGGAGAGTTCAGCATCGATTGACGGGATCAACAAAGCATCGACCGATGGCTATATCAAGCAAGGAGTGAGAGCCTATGATGCTAAGGGCAGAAGAATTTTCCATTGGGAAAAGAAATGAGAATGGTAATGCACGAGCTACAGACAGAAGAGTAGTGAATGTGCAAGCTGAAGACATCAGAGCAGTTCTAGAGAGAGATACTATGTTTGAGAAGAGCTACATATGTTTACCAGAACATGCAGCAAGGATTAGAATGTCTATGGAGAATCAAAGTACATACACTAGAGCAGAAATTGATGATATTGTGCATGAGATCGACAAACCTCAAGAGATGTCACTGGATGATTTCTACACGAGGCTTGATGATGTCTACTATCCTATAGACAAGTGCCTCACAGGTTTGACTACACACATGGATGAGATGAAGCAAGATTTGGATACTATACAGAGACAGCATGCGATTAGACCAGACGAACGAGCATTGATCAACGACACCCTACGACCGTCGATTGACACTGAAGCCAACAGACATAAGACAACAGTAGAAACACAACTGGAAGATAGGTTTGATGAGATTGCTTTTTCTCAGAGCCTAAAGAAGAAATATATATCTCAACAGTTGGAAGATATATCAGAGACTACAGCTGGAAGACTTAGAATGCTACATCACAGTATTGAGAACCTACGAAGAAGAATGCATTCAATGGAGGTTGCTAGAGAGGTTATAAAGAATTAGAAAACCATAAGTCAGAAAGCAATAAGGAGCTTTATTGGTACATGGTTTGAGATGAGCAGAGAAGATGTAGACACTTGTTTTCCAAGTGTTGATCAACCTCCATACTAGTCAGAAAGTTCTAAACCTCGAGCTTAAGACTATAACAAAGCGCTGAGTGGGAGGCAACCCATTGGTTAGTAAGTTTTAATTAGTTTTAGATTATATTAGTCTAATTTTGGATTTTATTATATTATTACAGTTTTTTTTTAAAAAAAGGAACATGAGTTTGCACATAGCATCGATCAATGACTGGCCAGAATCGATCGACGGAGTAACCCTCGCATCGATCGATCGCCACTTAACTGTGTCGATCGACGGTCACATCAGCGAGCAGATATACCATTTTCCTTGATTAAATTTTGTCCTTATGGTTTATTGTCTTCACCAATCTCAGACTGTATAACACTGGTGATAGTGTTGTTTAAGTCTGGAAGAGGTTTACTAATATTGTTTTCTATTTTGAGTCTTATACTTATAAAAAAAAATGCAACAACTTACAAGTGCAGCATCGATCGACACCATATAGGCACCATCAGTCGACAATGGATCACAACCATTGATCGATCCCACATGCTTACCATCGAAAGATACTCTCTTACAGAGAGAGGTATCAAGTTTCCTACTTAACTATTTACTTATGATTTAATTTTTCCTAACCAATCCGGGGCAGATTACACTGAGGACAGTGTAATTTAAGTCTGGGGAGATTCGCTAACGTTATTTGATTTGTTTCGAGTTTTATTTGCTATATATATAAGGTTTTTTTCAAAAAACAATTACTGAGTCAAGAAAGAGATTATGATCATTATTTATTATTGACTAACCACACTTTAGCACCATTCTTAAAAGGTTGTTTGCAGAGATTACTAGAGATACCAAAGTGGATCATCCTGCTACTATATCACAGTTGCTTAGAAAGTTTGAAGGAACCGAAGCTGATTCCAACACTAATCCTGACGTTATTAGCTTGCTTTGGGGCTTGGTATACACTGAATCGGATTCCTTCAACAAGTCCGTAGGTACAAGTCATTGCACATTTGGTTCCCTTCTCTCTCTCTCTTCAGCATCTACTTAAAAAGCTTAAAAGATTGAGATGACTTCTCGAGATGCAGAGGGGTAGGTACATTACAAATGACCCCATTATTCTAATTTAGAGGAATGATCACTCATTGTTGGAAGCGAGGGATACGTAAATTACCAATGACCCCGCTATTCGCCTACAACTTTGCCTAAAAAGCGAAAGAAAAAGAAAAAGAAAATAAAAAAATAAAAAAAATGAGATGGCATCATTGAGATCTTAAAATATTCAGAGAAGAGAGAAAAGAGGGAAGAAAGAATCATAGAAGACTTTGTGCCTAGTTGTTCATATATTTGCAGAGGTAAGAATCAATGTTTCCTTTGATCGATACTCCCAAGGTAAAGCATGCATTTTAATTTTATGCAAAGAAATAAGATCAGCAGAGGGCGAGTCAAAATAGTATTTGCTAAGTTGTTGGTAGAATGAATTTGGTTGCTATACTAGGATATGGTACATAAAGTTTCTCTGTGATTGATTTGATACGATGCAGTTGCAACAAAGTAGGGTGATAGTTATACTTAGATATTATGTGTGTCTCCACTTTTCAAAACCTCTTTCACAAACTTTGTTTGCTTCTGGACAAACAAAAGGTTAAGTTTAGGGGAATTGATATAGCCTATTTAATACCAGTTTTATGCCATGTTATAGGCTCTATTCAGAGTCTATTATGTGTGTCTAAGCTATATTTTAGAGTTTTTACAGGTACAGGAACATTTTGGAAATATATGAGATACTTGGAGCTTTTGGAGCATTTAGGGGAGAAGAATCCATAGCTCATCATTAAAGGAGTCGACGAAGCCATCGATCGATGGAATACACTTGGTGTCGACCGATGATTAAAGCCCAAGGTCGATCGATGTAGCACACTTGCCATCGATCAACATAACAGATTTATAGCCCAACTCATAATGACAAAAATGTCTTGGACGAGTTTTGACCTAGATTTAGGGTTTTATATTTATATCTTGAGAAGACAGAGAAAGAAAAAGACAACAATTTAGACAAAGCATTTTCGTTTTACTTCATTCTATTGTATTAGGGTTAGGAGAGAAAGGAGAGACTCCTTCAGAGTTCTCCTGGAAATCCTTTGGGTTTTATTTATATTTCATATATATTTCATCTATGATTTATGTGACAAAGATCATGTTTGAGTAGTTATCAATTAGATTTAGAGTTGAATGATAGCAATCATGGATTAGCCCAAAAGTAGGTTTCTAGGTTAAGTTAATATCCATCAATTGGGTTGTGCTTAATGCTTGCATTCTAGAGTAGCTAACTAGGATCTCGATGATAGGATATGGACAACTACGAGAGTAGGTTATGTGCCAGAATAGATTCTGTTGAACTAGGCTGTTAGGCGCATGCGAGAGCTTGTCTAATAAGTCTGGTGGACTTATCAAATCTCGCCCACACTTCCTTCTGATTTCACCTTCGAACAACACCAGGCCTTAGCCGTCGATTGATGGTCTTTCTTTTTGCTTGCATACGAGAGTTGGAGTTAAAAAGGTCAGAATGTGGGAACCGAAATTTGCACTGTCAATTTCCGTAAACTTTAGAAAGTCAGGAAACCCTAACTTTTCCAGGAGATCCCGGATAATCTGCTTTAAACCAAACGCGAGACAATCAAACGATTCCGGATAATCTGCTTTAAACAAAACGAGAGACAATCAAACAATCAACCGAAATTAGCAAAGAATTTGAATATAGTAAAAGAAGAGTAAAAGAGATCTTATTCCAAGTTTGCCTTTAAGCGTTTACAAGAAAGAAAAGAGCTTTGGCCACAAGAGTTGTTGGCGATATCCTAGTTTTAGTAACCTAAGACTGCAAATCCCTAAATAAGTAGTAGCTTGATATTAAAAACGGATATAAAAGGCTATTGCTCTAAGTTGCTATGAATGCTAAAAGTCTATATCTTTGTCTCCAGCCTTGCCTTCTCTTATATACTCGTCTTCAAGGCGGTTTTGCGCTTCTTTTTCTTCCCTTAGTCGAGTTTATCACTTTAGGAATATTCCCTTTTCTTCTCGATCTTCAGGGTTATCTTCGGAAACTTTGCATTTATCTTCTGATTTCTAAATATTTATCTTTACGTGAATAAAGACAAGACCATAGTAACACCAATGGGCTTGGTTTCATATATCTATCTTTACGTGAATAAAGACAAGACCTTTAGTAGCCGTTGTAGGCCTCTTGGACCGTTTTCCGACTTTGAGCGTTTTTCCGTTTTCTCCAAAAGACCGTTTTCGATACGACGTTGATTTCAGCATGGGTTCAAACTTCTCGTATAGCTTAGGAAACTTTGGAGTTAGGCAAACCGTTGCTGTTTTACATGATGGGTTGAACTTCATACCAAAAACGAGTCTTCGCGGTTTTTATCATAAAGTTCCAACGTTAACTCCGATCGAGATGAAACGAAAAGAATTTTATCAAGTTTCGAGAGAGGAGATAAAGAGAGTGATCCAGGTCGCCATATGGCAACCTGGGGGCTGTACTCGTCGAGCTAGGAGTTGTTTGTCGAGTCTTACTTGTGTTTACTGTAAAATCTCAACGGGAACTCCGATTGAGACGAAACGAAGAGCATTTTGATCGCGACTCAAAGAGGAATACGAAGAGGAGGCACATGTTGCTATTTGGAGACCCAGGCTTGGCGAGCTGAGGTCGTCATATGGCGAGCTGAGGTCGTCATATGGCGACCCGGTCTTTGAAGTGTTGGGTCGCCATATGGCGACAAGGACTGTGCGAGTCTAGGTTGCCATTTGGCGACCCAGACTGTGTGAGTCTAGGTCGTCATTTGGCGACCCTGGACTGTGTGGGTCTGAGTCGCAATATGGCGATCCAGGTTGTACGGTTCAGGTTGCCATATGGCGACCTGCATTCTATGTGTGCGGGTTGCCATGCCTTGCGAGTGCGGGTAACCATATGGTGACCCGTGTCTTTTGAGTGTGGGTTGCAATATGGCAACCCGTGTCTTTTGAGTGTGGCGACCCATGCTTGTAGGGTGCGGGTCACCATATGGTGACTCATGCTTCTCAAGTGTAGGTCACCATATGGCGACCCATGCTTCTCAAGTGCGGGTCGCCATATGGCGACCCATGCTTTCAAGGTGGGACTCACCGCATGGTGACTTACTTCTTGCGGCTTGATCGTTTTTTGAAAACTTTTGTGAGCCAAAGCTTTGGAAGAAGCATTTTCCGAGGAGTTGAGCCGTTGATTTCGTTGTGACCGATTTTGACCCCAACACAGAATAGTTAACATTTGAGTTCTAGTATATTTACAATTGCATGCTTCTTATCCTCTATAATTCATTTAGCTTTAAACCTTAGATCTAGCATATTTACATTTATATTTACGTCTAGTTAATAGCACATTTCCATATTTGCATTATTAACATATTTACATATTGCATATCTATCTCTTGATAAGGATTATTTCCTTAAATTGATTCTTCACCACTATTATATATACTTACTAGATTAGACTTTAGAAATAAGAAATATATTTTGTGCCTTTGCTCTCTGTGGATTCGATCCGTAAGTACTACACCTGATCTCTCTTGGCAAGAGTATTATTTTGTGTGTTAAGATTTGGGTTAATTTGATAGTTAATTGTTTAGGATAATAATACCCTGCTAGAACAATAAACACACCCATGTCAACCAGCCCACGATAGCTACATCCAGTCGCAATTCACTGAAATGAGGAACCATGGTCCGAGCCCCGCGAGATCGTCTCCAAACAGGTCCAGAACCTAAGAACACCTACTGGACTCCGGTCTATCTTGGAAAAAATCGACTCTCCTCCAAGTTAAAACATGGTCCAGGCCTAAAGAAGAACATGGATGAAGGGAATTACTGGAGCGATGTCCTTCTAAGGGAAGCCTGCTGAGAGCAACTTCGGTTGACTTAAGTGCACAGGTTATCTTCTGAATTCAATGACGACATAGAGAAATAAGGGGCAAACTGTTGTGGAAAAATAGTTCGGTATGAAAATTTTCTAGGCCTCTAAGAGGAACCCAAGTTCCGACCCCTACTTCCATCCCTGCCTTCAGGTAAAATGGATGTTTTCTACTTAAGGGGATTCTTCCATATTTTCGAATATGGAAGAGTTTAACCTACTAAACCGACATCTACTCGACTATATAAGGGGAGCCCAGACCCTAGAACAAGGGATCAACATTCAGAGACTCGGAGATCAGAGATAGGCGACTAGAACTAGGGTTTATACATCAAAAATTGTAGTCCCTGCTCAAATGATCAATAAAACATCTTTTTAGTCTCAATTCTTGTTTATTTACTGCTTGTTCATCGTTTTGTGGTACTCACAAAGATCCTACACAAAATACCCCTAACAAAACCTCCCTTCCCTAGGGCGGGGTGGTTGGTTTGGGCATTGTCCCTAGCCTTGGGAGGGTGACTGGACCATGGAATGTCCCCACCCTAGGGCGGGGTGATTGGATCATGGGACATCTCCGCCCTAGGGGGTGGTTTGGTTCTGGAATTACTCGTGAATCGTCCCGTTTGATGGTGGAACATTGCTCCAAAGCTTGTTTCCCAGACCTTTCTGGAGTTATGTTGAGAGGTTGTTTCGAAAGAGCTGGATGGTAACATTGGATGTTGATCTTGAGATGAGCATTTTTGGTCCCAGGCTTGAGAATCATTCTTTTGGAGATTGGAAAATCTTTTGTCGAGAATCTCCTCTTTGAGTTTTTTACGAAGTTTTTAGTTAGAGAACATAAACTTTCACTGCGGCGGTTTTCAGGCGTTGATTCCATCGTAACCGGTATTGACCCCAACATACAACTGTCCACATATCCAAACGGGGAGGGAGAGTGGGTACGTATACATATACTCATATACTCCCACATTTTTAAATATTTGCATTCATGTACTCGATATTTTAAAATCTTTTTTGGCAACAAGAAAATGCAATTCGACTTGAAAACTCTCAAAAATCAAACAATTTAAAATTCAAACGGAAACAACATTTTTGGCTACGTAACATACACAAACCAAAACGTTTCTTGGCTTCAAGGTCAAGACAAAACCTTTGCACCACCCCGAAAACATCTCTATCCAAAAGAAAACTCCTATACAAAAGACACTTTCGATTAATTCGCTATACAAACAAACTTTGGTTGTGAAACCTCCACAAACAGACCGAAGTATTTCCCGGCCACAAGGTCAAATGTGACCTTTGTGCCAAAAGCAAAAACTTCTCTAAACACGTTCTCATAATGTAATTTTTTATTCGAAAGAAAAACCCAGTCTTTAGTACCGCGATACGCCAAAATCTTCCTTGATAAAAGTTTCCATCTCGAAAATTTGAACAGTCATGTGCATTAACATTTACCAAAAACACACCCTTCATGAAGGCTTAAACACACACGGTAAGTTCACTAAAATTTACCACTCCATTTGTTGCTGATCACAACAAAAAACTAACGTCCTAAATAGACGTAGCCATCTCCCTCCATAGAAATAGGCTATTGAACATCAGACACAAGAATAATAGCGCGTTATGAAAGAAATCCAAAATTTTGGTCATTATCTTCCATAGACTCTCCCTGCGGTCTGAGATTTGTCTTTGGAGAGATGCTCGAATCCCGATTGGTGCAAGTAACATAAGCCGAGAACTTTTCGCATACTTCAAAATTGAAACATAATCATGTCAAAACTGCAACAAGTGATTTTAGCCGAAACAATCATGGCAAACCCTAAGCCGACAGTAGACCTAGGTCTTGTCCTACACCCAGAACACAGGTCTCGAACATCTCAAGGCATAGTATCAAAGGACCCAATGCGAGATTCCAAAACACTTCCCTCCATTTATATTTATGCGTATGTGAGGATTTTTGAACAAAAATCCTTTAGACATTCTCATATTACACAGCGACAAGTATCACGATCAGCTAAGCGTTAGAATGAGATGACAACTCATACATTTTCTCTATCTTTGCATTTAGCTGCCTTCTACAATTTTTAAAAGATATAACCCGCAATTTTATAAATCTTGACGGAATTAAATTTCTAAAACCCACAAAGGGGCAGGGATTCAAAGCCATACATGACCAGTCCTGAGCATAAAAAGAAGCATGGACACACTTTTCCAAAAGAAATGCTAACATAAAAACCAAACGCCCTAAACCGGGACTACAACCTTACTTATCCTCGGAAAATGGGACCTCGTTTTGTCTCACAACAGCGTCAGGGTTTGCAGCTACGCAAGCCTCACTTCCCTCGATCGCACCTTGAGACTCCACCCTCATAAGAGCTAGCTCTTCTGAAAATGGGGAAAGCAGGAAGTTAATTTCAGGCCAGCAAAGATCGAGTCAAACTCACCTCAATAGCTTCCAGCTCTTCCCTACTAGCAGTCAGTCTAGCCTCTACAGCCTTCGGAGATGGGGCATCTCTAACTTGCAGCAGCTCGATCTCACCAATTCTTCACTCAATGACGGCCAAAGAAACCTCCCTACTATGAATCTCAATCAGGGTATCCAGTGCATAAAGCACTCTTAACCTTGGCTATAGCCTCCTCAACCCCTTTGCTCGTGGAGCCCTCTTCACCCTGAGTTTGGCGTAGCAAGCGACGCACCGCCAAAGCTTTAAACTTCCTATCTTTATTCTATTTATACCAGAGGCTCGCGGTCCGTCCAAGATCAATCTCGAGACTGCCAATCCTATTCCAACTACAACATCTCAAGGAAGTGTATGCCTTTGATCTCACCTAGTCTAAGCGATGACTTTGTCTTTGACTCAGCTAGCTCCTTCATAATTCCCTCAACCTCGGAGCCGCAATCACTTATCATCCCTTTAATAAATGACACAAATTATACAAAAAAAGAGTTAGAGGAAGGAAATACACATGCAAAGAGAAGTCTTGCGACAAAATCCTGATAAACCTTGGCACGATGCTCTGGCATCAAAGTCGAGTGAGATGGTCCCATAGGTGAAGGCCCTGCCACATCACTTTTAATGCATCTTCTCAGGACCGATGCAAGGTCTGTTATGACCTTTCAGAGCAGCACTAGCAGCATGCCACCGCAAAAAGGTGTCCCTTTTTGCAGGAGGGGCAAGCATGGACTCAGGATCCTGCTCAGCGTTGGCAATAGGGGCTGGAATCGTTGAAGAACCTGTTGGTTATATTGCAGACTCAAGGACAGTCAGAAGCGCCACAATCGTCTCAACTTCTGGAATGATGGCGCCGAGCCTAGAGGCAACTCAACTTTGAGAACTGGTGCACTGGCCTAGGTAGCTCATCACGGAAGGAAGACAACTCAACTGTATGGACTGGTGCATTACCTTGGGCAGGAGAACTGGCGAACATGCTTGGATAGCAATCTCCATCTATGTGTCATGATGCTTCAGTTCATTGCGGAAGGAATTCATCTTGGCTTAGGAGTTTCCAAATAGAAAATTAGAGAGCGAGGGAAGTGCGAGAGTAATGAATTAAGTGAATTATATATTTATAGAAGATGAGAATGAGATGATTTTCTGCAATAGACTAATCAACGGCAGGAAATCTTGAGAAAGGGAAAAAGCACTCATGGCCGTAGATCCCAATTAAACGCTTATCACTATCTTGCAAAAATCACACATAAACCTTACAAGTCGAGTTGGTTAACTATTGGGGTCAAAATTAGAAATTTTGAAATCAACGACCAAAATTGCTATGAATCTACTAAGATGGAAAATGATCTTTCTTTAAAGATCTGTACCAAACAACTTTACGAGACATAAATTTTTGAAAGTTTATGCGGAATTGTTTTACGAAATAAGTTTAGAGGCTACAAAACTATGCAGAATCATCAATAGAGGTTGGAAAAGGACAAATGAGAGGTTTCTATCTTCAGTGTCTCCCTTCTCCTATTTCTCTCTTCTTAATGTGGCCCTTCTCCTCTTTCTGTCTCCTCAGTCTCACCCTTCTCTCTCTCCTCAGCTTCAGCCTCGCCCTTCTCTCTCTCCTCAGCTTCAGCCTCGCCTTTCTCTCTCTTCTTAAATATCTCTCTCCCTTCTCTCCCTTTCTCAAATTTCCCTCACCCTTCTCTCTCTCTTCTCAAATGTCCTTCGCCCATCTCTCTTCTCTCATGATCCATCATCGCCCTTCTCATCTTTCTCTCTCTTCTCTCTTTAGTGTCACCCTTCTCTCATTTCTCTCTCTTCAGTGTCACCCATGATGCTCTCATCATGTTCTCCTTTGAATCTCGTTCGAAGTGTTCTTTTATTTCGTCGCAATCAGAGTTTTCATTGAGAATTTACAAAGAAAATAAGCAAGAATTTGTTTTCTTATAAAAGTTTAAGTAAAACGCCAGGACGAGAATCATTAAATTAACATCATCGTCTCTTCGACTAAATGATGTTTTTTATCATTTCATAAGACCAACGACATAAAAACACACATTAGACAATTCAAAGATTTTCTGAGAAAAATCATAAAAACGCCCAAGTCGTAAAACGGTCTCTGTAGCCTAAAACACAATAAAAACACACTTATGATTTAAATAAGAACATGCTTGGATTGCGATGATGGTCTACTTGACTTTTTCGACAGAAACAGAGAAATTTGATAAGCATAAAGTTTCCAAAGATAAACATAGAAGTTGAGAGGATAAGAAAGGATACAACATCAAGATATATTCGAATCTTGGGAGGATAAGAAAAGATGGCCAACTTTCAGAGGCTATATATACAAGACCTAAAGCTCTGATATAAGGGATCTGAAAAATAGGCATAAAAAATCTCTGTTAGCTTTAGGAGAAATTAGGACTTAGGTGGTTAGACTAGTGTGTTAAATACTTTGAATATTTTTACTGCTTTGTTCTTCTGTTCTCCATTGTTGGCGGATTTCTGCGCATCCTTTTCGATGAAAATCTATAAATGTTTCTTCATATTAATCAATAAAACGCTTATGTGCAAATATATATGATATTTTAATGTCTTTTTCTTTTTTATTCGTGTGAACCACAGTGAATCCGGATCCTCAATGAAATTCGTGATTCTTTACTTTCCTCCATCAACTAAAATCGATAGTGCGAATTTCGGTTCCCACAAAAGATAAGTGGGAGACAAAGAAAGTCAATACAGATACATAGATTCGCCTCCGGGAGGTGAATGAAAACATCGATCTTTTGACTGAGTTCTAGGAGGTCAGATTCCGTATAGATGACAAGTTTTTCCGTCTTTAGGAAAAATATTTCGAGTTTGGTTTTGAATATGCCCTGGCTGCAGTGTTTGATCTTTTTCTTCGCGGAGTCGATCTTCCTCAGATCTTTGAGGATTCTGTAACTCATGGTGGTGTCCCGACTTGTTGAAAGATTGAGGACAAGGCGGACTCTAGTGAGAACTGATATCTTGCTTGTCATTTCTTGTTTGTTTTCTGTAATGATATTGCCTAGGGAGGCTTTTACCCTTTTGGAATGAAAATGCTTTGGTTTTTACCGATATTTTAGAGTTTTTAGGTTTTATCTTGATTTGGACAACTATTTTGTGCAAAGGTGTTTGTAGTACATATGTAATCTCAATGAATCATCAAGTTGATGCGAGATGACTGACTGCCCGTAAAGTTGTCGAACATGGTTGTTGGGGTCAAAATCGGTCATGGCAAAATCAACGGCCAAAAATCCAGAAGAAGTACTCTCTTTCAAGAAAAAGATAAACGAAAGAATTAAACCATGTATAATTCAAAAAAAAAACATCAAAAACAATCAAGGAACAAAGCCTCGACCAAAGATCATTCAATCTTTGAAAAAATGTCTTCCTGAGATTGTTAGGACAAAAAATCTACTCTCGAACTCAATGTTCGACATTGCTATCCAGTTCTTTTGGAAAGCTTTGAAAGACAACTTAAGAAAGATCTGGAGAACAAGCTTCGGGAGGATGATCCAGGCACAATACACCCCACCCTATGGTGAGGACGACCCACGGTCAACCCTTCCCTAGGGCCAGATATTCTTTGTAGTCCATCTTATTGAACTTTCTGAAGAATCATTCAGAGATATGTGTTCTACGGATCCCCTCAAAAGAGCTCTAACAGCTTATATAAAGTGCGCACCACATCTAGACGACCGAGCTGCTGAATATGTCAGGTTGATGGACTGTAGTGAAGAGATTATTCAGCTTGATGCGATAGAAGAAATCAAACGTTCAGAGCATGTTGATCGACACCATAACAGCATCGCTCGACACCATCAGCAGTTAGGTGACTGAAGTCTCAAAAAATACCCAAAGTTGAACACAAACAGCTTCCTGCAGGCCTGAAGTATGCATTCCTCATTGAGAACTCTTATTTCCCTGTTATTGTCAATGCTAATTTGAATAATGCAGAACTCACTTTACTGCTAAGCATGATGTGCAAGTATCGAAAAGCTCTGGTCTATTATATTGATGACATTTCGGGTATCTCTTCGGACTTGTGCATGCATAGGATCCACTTGTAGGATAAGTCAAAGTCATCTATCGAGCATCGGAGAAGGATGAATCCGTACTTGTAAGAGGTTGCCGAGAAGGAAATCATGAAACTCCTGGAAGTTAGGATTATCTATCCAATTTCATGCAACAATTTTGTCAGTCCACTGTATGTTGTTCCAAAGAAAGGAGGAGTTACAATGATTAAGAATGATAAACATGAGCTGATTCCTACGAGGAAGGTCACTAGGCCAAGGATGTGCATAGATTACAAGAAGATGAACTTAGCTACAAAAAGGATCACTTTCCCTTGCTTTTCATTGAGCAGATGTTGGAGAGGCTAGAAAACCGGGAAAAGAGTCAATTTCAACCCCAACAATTTCAGTTGTGCCAAATACGACACAAACTAATGGATAGTGCCAAATACAACCTCAACTCAATAATCATTCAAAAAAACTACCCGGACTTTTTAAAACGTGCCTAAATCTATATTGACTCTAATAGAAGTTAGTCAACCGTTAACAAAATAACGGGTACATAAACCACTAGACTAAAGTAACGTTTTGAAAAATTATCACAAATTTGTAATTATATAAACTAATATACTTCTTCATCTTATAATCAAAACTTTAGTGATGTTTGCTTATGATTTATATGAATACATTAACATGTTTTAATTATTATATATTTAATAAACTTATATCTTACTAAATTTAAATAGTAAAATATTATACTTATATGAAATTAGTTATATATTTAAAACTTTGAAACTATTTATAAAAAATTTATAAACTTTTGGATAAAACTTCTGAAACTATTTATAAACTTTTAAATTTCTATAACTTTGATTTATATAAGTTTATAAAAATTAACATTCAAGGTTTAAAAGTTTTTAAAATTTTATATAAAAATTTATAAATAGTTTCAAGTTTTAAATATATATATAATTTCTTATAAGTAAAAAATATTTTATTATTTATAATTTAGTAAAATATAAGTTTATTAAATATATAATAATTAAAAACATTTTAATGTATTTATATAAATCATAAGCAATTATCACTAAAGTTTTAATTATAAGATGAAGAAGGATAATAGTTTATATAATTTTAAATTTGTGCTAATATTTTAATGTGTTACTTTAGTCTAGTGGTTTATATACCCGTTAATCAAGTGTCGAGGTACGGGTTCAAGCCTCGGAAAAGAACATATTTTTTAAAAAAAATAGACCAAAACGACGTCGTTTTATTTTGTTAACGGTTGACTAACTTTTGTTAGAGTCAATGTAGATTTATGCACATTTTAAAAAGTTCGGATAGTTTTTTAAAATAATTATAGAGTTGAGGTCGTATTTGGCACTATCTATTAGTTCGGGTCGTATTTGGCACGACTGAAATTGTTGAGGTTGAAATTGACCATTTTCCCCTACAAAACCACCCTTACTATTGTTTCCTCGATGGATAATCAGGTTTTTCCAGATTCCCATCAATTCGGATGATCAAGAAAAAGTAAATTCATTTGCCCCTATGGTACTTTTGCATACTGCATGATGCCTTTTGGACTATGTAATGCTCGTGCTACCTTCCAGAGTTGTATGATGTCTATCTTTACAGACATGACTGAGGATTTTACGGAGGTCTTTATCGACGATTTCTCAGTCTATCTATGGGTCTGATTTTACGTCATGCCTAGACAAATTATGCAAGGTGTTAGCTAGATATGAAGAGACACATTTGGTTCTGATTTGGGGAAAATGTCACTTTATGGTCACCGATGGGATTGTTCTGGGACACAAGGTTTCAGTAGCTGGTATTGAGGTAGACAAAGCCAAGATCAAGGTCTTGACAGGTCTGCCGACACCAATGAGTGTGAAGGATGTAAAAAGTTTTGTAGGAGACAGTGGTTTCTACGGGAGATTCATTAATGACTTCAGTAAGATTGCTAAACCACTCACAGCCCTTCTCTGCAAGGAAGTCAATTTTGACTTCACTTCCAAATGCTTTAAGGCTTTTGAAGAGATCAAGACAGCTCTAGTAACTTCTCCATTTGTACAAAATCCATATTGGAATTTTCCCTTCAAGGTGATGTGCGGCGCTAGTGATTTGATGTAGGAGCCGTGCTTGGGCAGAAGAAAGACAAGAAAGTTAATGCTATCTACTATGCCAGCATAACACTCGATGACACGCAAAGAAATTACGCGACAACAGAAAAAGAGTTGCTATCTGTATTATTAGCTTTTGAAAAGTTTTGAACCTACTTGGTCGGTTCTAAGGTGATTTTCCACACTAACCACACTACCCTCAAACCGACACAATCTTTGGTACCATATTCACAATGTCATAGATTCTCGGTAGCGTGAATATGGTACCAGAGATTGTGTCGATCAAAACCCTTGAAGAAGAACATGCGTCTCCATGAAGGGAACAAACATCAATCGACAATAATAAAAGTGTCGCTCGACATCAATAAAAGTGTCGTTCGACAACAATAAAAGTGTCGCTTGACACCATGCGCAGATAGACATAGGTTTTCCCGGAGGTAAACATTCAAGTATGAGGGTGTATACAGTCACAGCGTCTGATCTAGATTGACCATGGTATGCTGACATTGTGAACTAACTTGATTCTGATGTTGAGCCTGATGACTTCAAAAACAACACCAAGAAGAAACTTTTAAAGGAAATCAGAAGGCACTATTGGGATGAGCCTTATTTTGTAGAAACAATGTTTAGATATCATTTACAGACTATGCATTGACAAGTTTGAGGTTCATGATGTACTCTTTCACTGTCATGGATCTGATTATGTTGGACAGTTTGCTACTTTTAAGACAGTGTCCAAAGTTCTTCAAGGAGGTTTATGGTGGCCTACCATGTTCAGAGATTCTCATGAATTTATCTCTCTGTGCGATGCTTGTCAGCGGAGAGGAAAGATAAGCACGCGACATGATATGGAACAAAATTTCATCCTTGAGGTGGAAGTATTTGACTACTGGGGTGTGGGAACCGAAATTCACATTGTCGATTTCATGAATGGACGAAAGCGAAGAAACCCTATGTTCCTTGAGGTTCGGATTTTATGCGAGAGCCAACGACAAGTGACCAAACAAATGCAGAAAATATACAAATATAACAAAACGAATCTAGAAAAAAGTAGATCTTATTTTGAGTCAGCGTAAGAGTGTTGCGATTGTTACAAAAGATTATAAAATCTTTGGCCACAACAGCTGTCAGCGAGTTATCTAGTTCAAGCCACCTAAAACCTTAAACTTAATTAAGTCGAAGAAGACACGAGAAGGTTTTGTTGATTTCGAACTGGAACTTATGAAATGCTGCCTACGTACCCCTTCCGAGGATCAAACCAAACGTAGTTCAGTTATAGAGTTTGAACAAGAGATCGAACTGCATGTGCGAGTTATCAAGGATAAAGCCTAGGGTTTCAAAGTGCAAAGAGTTCTAAGAGTCTAAAAATAATTGTCCATGTGCTCCTTGCCTTAGCTCTTCTTATATATGCCTCCAAGGTCGGTTGCGTTTTACCGTTCTCCCTTGATTAGAGTTTATCCATTCGCAGAAGTTTTCCATATCTTTCTCGATTTCCATGGTTATCTGGAAACTTGATATTTATCCTCTTTTCCATTTATCCCTTCGAAAACTAAGTAAACCATCATAGCGGATGGGCTCCTTTTCTTCTAGAGTTTGTAAGCGGGCTTTTTTCATGTTTGGAACCTCTTGGGTCATTTTCTGACTCATACGTTTTTACGATTTCTTTCGTAGAAATTACTTTCCGCAAGATGCTAGTCTTTCTAACGTTAATTTTCTTAAGACAACAGAAAATAACCGTATAGTCATGATGATGATGGTGTCAAGTTAACCAGTGTCATTCTTATACGATTAATACTTAAATTTTTATGAAAGACGAGTCTTGTGGTTTTTATTGTAAAGATCCAACGGCAAGTCCAATCGAGATGACAAAAAGGATTCGTTTGATTAGGACTTCGAGATTTAATGCATGGCATGTCCTTGGATGGGAAAGCTTGACTCGTAGATTGTCCCCACCCTAGAGCAGGATGGACTGATTTGTGTATCAACCCCGCCCTAGGGCAGGATGGTTTTGCTTGGAATGTCCCAACCCTAAGGCGGGGTGACTTGTCGAGCAATGTCCCAGCCATAGGGTGGGGTGCTTTATCGAGAAACGTCCCAGCCCTAGGGCGGGGTGATTTTTCAAGCAACGTCCCAGCCCTAGGGAGGGGTGCTTTGTCGAGAAACGTCCCGGCCATAGGGCGGGGTGCTTTGTCGAGAAACGTCCGAGCCATAGGGGGGGTGCTCTGTCAAGCAACGTCCAAGCCCTAGGACAGGGTGCTTTGTCAAGCAACGTCCCATCCCTAGGGCGGGGTGTTTTGTCGAGCAATGTCCCAGCCCTAGGGTGGAGTACTTTATCGAGCAACATCCCAGCCCTAGGGCTGGGTGCTTTGTCGATAACCGTCCCAGCCCTAGGGCAGGGTGCTTTGTCAAGCAACGTCCCAGCCCTAGGGTGGGGTTCTTTGTCAAGAAACACCCCATCCCTAGAGCGGGGTGCTTTGTCAAGCAACGTCACAGCCCTAGGGTGGGATGATTTGTCGAGAAACCTCACAGCCCTAGGACAGGGTGCTTTGTCGAGCAATGTCCCAGCCCTAGGACGGGGTGTTTTTTTGAACAACATCCCAGCCCTAGGGCGGAGTGCCTTGTCGAGTAACGTCCCCGCCCTAGGGCGTGGTGCTTTTTCGAGCAATGTCCCAGCCCTAGGGCGGGAGTTTTAGCCGTTGGTTTTGCCATGACCAATTTCGACCCCAACAGTTAGCCCCCCCATCTCATAAGGTTTCATGTGTAGCTTCTTGTGAGGTAGTTATAGGCGTTCTAGGTAGAATCAGTGGCTAAAAGGCCCGTTGGCAAAACTAGTTCTTTCCTCAAGTTAAAATGGCTTGTTAACTCTTCTTTCCTCATAAGGATGGAACGTGATAAGATTGGGGCTGCGCCTTATGAAGGCTGCCTACATACCCTTGTTGAAGGGATCAAGCCTTTCATAGTTCATCTTGGAGTTAAGATTCTTACGATCTGTTTTCCAGTAGGACCTTTATGGCCTAGTTACGTGTTGTGCGTGGATTTTTGAGAATGTTTTTGTTGATGGCATTTTATATTTTTATTGAGAGAACGAATGCGAGTTGTCATCTCATATGTGACTCTCGGTAGATATTTATGTATGTCATTTTTTTTAGATGAGAGTTCTCAAAAGTTTTTGGGGAGTCTCATAAACGTGCAAGCGTAAGCGAAGAGACATAGTTTAGAAATCTCGTATCATTTCGATATTATTCCGTTGGGATGTTCGAGACCAGCACGGTGGGTTTAGGGCAAGACCTAGGCTTACTTTCGGTTTTAAGATGTGCAATGACTATTTCGGCTTATATTATCCGTTTGTGGTTTTGACCTGATTCTGTTTCGTTATTGAAGTATGTGATAAGTTCTCGGCTTATATGACTTGCATCAATCGAGAACCGAGCATCTCTACGAAGAAAATTTCTAAGTCCAGAAGTGCTGACCAAAATTTTGAGTTTCTTTTATAGCTCTATTATCCTGTGTTGGATGTATGATAGTTAACTCTATGGGAGGAGATGTCTGAGTCTGTTTAGGACGTATTAGAGTTTGTTATGATCAGCAACAAACATGATGGTAGGTTTTATTATCGAGGAAGGTATTTTGTCAAATTGTCCAGAAAGGAGTTAGTGCGCATGACTTGTTTGATCTTCCAAGATGGTGTTATTATCGAGGAAGGTATTTTTGTCAAAATTTCTTAAGCATCCGCAACGTCTGCGATGCTGAAGGTTGATTTTTTTTTAATATGCCGCATTTTGTGCTTGGAAGGTTTGTGGGCTTGAAGATGTTTCTAGCCAGAAATGTTGTTTCTGTTTGGATGTTAAATTGTTTGGTTTGTGATTGAGGAACTAGGACCAAGGGGTCGGGTAAATTTTTCAGTGGGAAGAAGCGTCTTTCTTCACTGTGCTTTGTGTAGAATCTGCCCTTTGAGATTTATTTGACGTACTTTTAAGGATGTTTCGTATAGCTCAAGAGGTTTTGTTACGAGCTTTTCCTTATATTCCGCATTTTAGGGGTAAAACGTTGCAGGCTTAAAGTGAATTGTAGAAATTATAGGACTTGGTCGATTTTCGACAAGTTCACATTTTTTTTGTTAACTGTTTGGTTGTTAGGACTGAGTCTTGTTATAAAGACTTTATTGTATGCTTTCCATTTTTGGGTTATACAATAATTGTTTACGTAATCGTCACTTGGCGTTTTTAGACGAATCTCAGATTGTCACTTTGCCTTTAAGTGATTGAATAGAGTGGTGGTCGCTCAAATGTTTTGGCTCGGCGTAAAGGCTTTGTTTGGCTAGATAGCCAAGGACGTTGTAGGTTGATGATTAGACCATGGCACTTTCGTGTTAACATTAAGGTCGTCTAAGTTTCCAATTGTCCAAAAAGGGGATGCCGAATTCTGGTTCGGGCTTTACAAGGCGGCGTAGTCAGCCGAGGGCCAATGGGCGTTCGTCAAGATTTATAGGCCAAGTATGTCAGAGTTTTCCGTGTTAAGATGGTTGATGGTAGTAGAAAACGATTTTCCATTTTAGGTTTCAGTTATATGATGACTGTTTCGTATAAAGCTTCCTTTAGCCATATGACAATTGTTTGATTTTTCTCAAGGAAGACGAATCCTAAGAGCATCTTTAACCCTAGCACCCCTTGTGGGGTGCTTAATTTTTTTTTTTGTGATTTAAAAAAAAAAAAATTAATAAATGGACCAATTATGGGCCGCCACGTGTCGGTGGGGCCCGCAAACAGTGCAAGCACCAGCTCTTAAACAAGCTCCATAAGAGCATCATCAACCCTTAAAAGAAAAGGGGGTGCTTATTATTTTTTTTTTTTTTTTTTTTTTTTTTTTTTAAAAAAAAAAAAAAAAAAAAAACCTAACTAATCGCGGGCCGCCACGTGTCAGTGGGGCCCGCGTAATAGAACAAGCAACGATGCTTGTGTTGCCAAAAGAAGCAACGACGCTTCTTTTCTTTTCCTTTCTTCTTTTTTTTTTTTTTTTAGGTGATAAGCAACCCCTTAAGCGTTGCCGTTAATGGTGCTCTAAGCATGGTTGCTTAATTTTTTGGTGGGCCCCACCTATTATTAAACTAATTTCCCCCTAAGCACCCCTCCTAAGAACCCCCCTAAGCAACCCCCTTAATCATGCTCTAAGAGGCTTGATACGGGACCCCAGGGGAGTCAACTGCCTGTCCGGAGGTAGCCGAGGGAAGTGAAAGGCGGAACCCAGCGAGCTGATAGTCGTCTAAGCACTTATTTGTAAAACCTGGTTATGGAAGTTGCTCTGTATATCTCGATCAGATTATACAAAGGATGTCTCGTGTAAGTTTTACGAGAAGGCTTATTGCATAAGTAAATGGAGGGTGTTTCTCGCAGGTTACTCATGACGTTTGCGAGTGTGGATTAGGTTCTCCTCATTTTTGTTTCCTTATTGCAAAGTCATTTTTGCATCATACCCACCTTTTTCCCGTAGACTGTTTCGTATAGAATGCTTTAGTTATACGAAAGTAATCGGTGAGACTGGTTTTATGAAGATAGTAAATCGGTGCGATATGTGGAGATGTCAAAGTAGCGATGTTTCTGAAGATTTTTCGATATTTGGTGAAAGTTTCTTGGAATCACTCATGGATTTTCACTAAAGGTTATTTTGTTACAGTTTAGTCTCTAACCATCATGTTATTAGTCTGTTGTTGGTACAAGTTTTCTAATCACAAGATTGCGACAAGAGATGATGTAGAGTTCTCAAGACTATGTTTGTGATGGTTTGGCTGTGTCGCTAGCGTTTTGTTGGTGCTGAAGCAAAAAGTTTTTGAAGTTTGGGAGTATACGAGTATAGTATACGTACCTACTCCCTCTTTTTTACGAAAGAAAACAGATGCACTGTTCTTTCGAAGGGTTGTGTACGTTTTTTCTTTCAAGGATTGAGATGATCGACAATCTGGGTTGATTTAAAGACGACATTGGGATTGTGATTTTTGATTGTTTCCAAGTTGGCGACTTGGAATAGGTTGGTTTCTTTAGAAAAGTACTAGGAACAAGTCGGTTTTAAGATGACATTCATGTTTCTAGTTCTTTCTATTAGGAAGCGAGATGAGTATGCTTGAATACATGGTGATTGTTTCTCAGTTATAAGAGAGATTACATCGGTTTGCAAATTTTGCCTAGACAGTTAAGGAACAATTGAACAAGACCGGAAAATTGTCTGACTTAGATTGCTAGACTATCCACCTAGGTTCTAAGTTCCCTAATCTTTAGGACAGTCTCCAAAACGTTTTGATTCTTTCATACAAAAAATTCCAACTCTGCTAAAACTTTCTAAGTCAGACATACCTTAGTTTTATCGGATATTTGGGTGTGCCTCTTCTTCATTCTTCTTCTCTTTGTTTCTTCTGACCTGAGTTTCAATTTTCGTAGTGTTAGTTTTTTTACGAGAACGTGTTTGTATTTCGTCAAAGCTTTTGTGAGTATGAGTAAGTATTTATCGAAAAAAAATTTGGCGTTTTAGGAATGGCAACTTTTGACTTAATGTCAACGATATTTGAAAAGTTTGATACTGATTTTCATATGAATTGTTTTTCGATGAAATTCTGACGAGAATATCGGAGTGAGGAAGATATTTCAACGTCAAAGTTTCTGTTCTCGCCTCTTCGTACCCCTGGTTTTACTAAATTGACCAAGTGTGCTTTGTATATTGTTCAAAAGTCTATCAGATGTTTATGAATAGATTTTTTGACTCAACGTGGCAGAATTTTGTAAAAATGGATTGTTTTTCTTTGTATCGAAGGAACTTTACGAAATCGTTGAAACAAAGTGAGGAGAAGGAGGTGATGATTCGAAGAAGGCTGAAGTTGGCGATTAGGAAAAAGAAGGAATAGACATGATGTCATTCGGGTAAGGTGCTCAGTTTGTCGAGCTGCGAGTGAACTGGTCCTGCCATAGACCTTATTGTCTTTGTTTTTCCGTTGATCGTTTCATATGATCTTGTCCGACTTCCCGAAGTCGTCGGCTTGTTTTTTGAGTTTTATTTACGAAAACTGTTTTGCAAATGTTGTCGAATTTACTATATCAAGGTTGTGTTGTAAATTAATGTCTTGTTTAAACTTTATGAATGAGGTTTCGTAAAATATTGCCGAGCTTAATCTTTCGAAAGTTGTTTTTGCAAAATTTTATCGAGCTTAATTTTAGGAAAGTTATTCCAAAAAATGTTATCAATTTTGATTTCAAGAAAGTTGCTTTGTAGAATGTTTTTCGAGCTTAATTTTTTGAAAGTTATTCCGCAAAATGTTGTCGAGTTTAATTTTGTGAAAATGGTTTTGCAGAATGTTTTCGAGCATAATTTTGCAAAAGTTATTCTGCAAAATGTTGTCAAGTTTAATTTTATAAAAATCATTTCATAGCATGTTTTCGAGCTTAATTTTGTGAAAGTTTATTCCGCAAAATTTTATAGAGTTTGATTTTTCAAAAGTTGTTTTGTAAAATGTTTTGTCGAGCCTAATCTTACGAAAGTTTTTTCGCAAAATGTTATCGAGCTTAATTTGGGGAAATCTATTTTGCAAGATGTTATCGAGTTTGATTTTACCAAATTTGTTCCGTAAAGATGTTTTAGAGTTTGGCTATACTTGAGCCATTTTTCAGAAAAACTCACATTTTGCGGCTGTTCCGCAAATCTAGTATCTGAGTTGTTAATATCGGAATCTCTTGCTGAGACGAGCTTGATTGGTGCGAGCAAACTTAATCAGAAGTTTTCTTGTTTCTGTAGGATCGATCCAAAGGAGTTTTGAGTACTCCTTCCGAAGTAAGCTTAGTAGACGAATGTCAAGAGTTTACGGCGACACTTGACTTTTTACGAAACTTAACGTTTCAGAAAACGTTTTAGCGGCGATGGATATAATCCATCGTTTTGCTTTGTTTAGTCTTCGCCAGTTGTTTTAGTTTTCGAGTGATTGTATAGAAATCAACTTCTTCTTTTTCTGAAAGTTATTCGGAAGAAGTATAGCGGTGGGGGATTAGGAACCCGATTTGCCATGCTTCTATTTCCGCGAGTAATTAAGGGTTTCTCTGCGGTTTCAAGGAGAGTAAGTTTTATTTATCCGAAAAGTTCTCGGAAAACGTTTTTTGTTCAACCCTTACTCGTCAAGATTTCTCTAAATCGGTAATGAGACGCATTGTAAGGGTATGAATAGATTTTATCGCCCATTTTGTTTTTACAGAGAAATTGCGTGCTTGTTTTGGTGCTCTTCATTTGGCGAAATATCGCGATTAGGTTTCACTGCGGCATTTGCGTAAACGTTGGCCAAAAGAGCAGTCGTTGCTGGAGTTGTTTTATCAGCGTTTTTGCGAGCTGCGAGTTTGTCTTTCATATTTCCAGACATTGCTTTGATCAAGCGTTTGTGGCCTGAGAGTAAGAGTAATCCCCCCCCCCTCCTTCTAGCGCCAAACTGTGGGAACTGAAATTTACATCGTCGATTTAAATGAATAGAGGAAAGCGAAGAAAATCCTACTTTCCTTGAGGTCCAGATTTTCTCTGAGAGCCAACGACAAGTGGCCAAAAAAATGTGGAAAATATACAAAGATAACAAAACGAATATAGAAAAAGTAGATCTTATTTCGAATCCTCGTAAGAGTGTTGTGATTGTTACAAAAGATTATAAAAGCTTCGGCTGCAAGTACTGTCAACGAGTTATCTAGTTCAAGACAAATCAAACCTTAAACCTAATTGTGTCGCAGATTGATAACAAAAGACAAAGAAGACACGAAAAAGTTTTGTTGATTTCGGACTGGATCTTATGAAAGGCTGTATACGTACCCCTTTCGAGGATCAGGCTGAAATTAGTTCAGTTATAGAGTTTGAACAAGAGATCGAACTGCATGTGCGAGTTCATGTAGTATTAGTGCAAGTCATAGAAACCGAACTTATCGAGGATAAAGCCTAGGGTTTCAAAGTGCAAAGAGTTCAAAGAGTCTAAAAAGAATCTTCCATGTGCTCCTTGCCTTGGCTCTTCTTATATATGCCTCGAAGGTCGGTTGTGTTTTTACCGTCATGTCCTGATCTGAGTTTATCCATTCGCGGAAGTTTTTCTTATCTTTCTCGATTTCCATGGTTATCTGGAAACTTTAAATTTATCCTCTTTTCCATTTATCCCTTCAAAAACTAAGTAAACCGTCATAACGGATGGGCTCCTTTCGTCTAGAGTTTGTAAGCGGGCTTTTTCATGTTTGGACCCTCTTGGGGCATTTTCTGACTCAGACATTTTTATAATTTCTTTCGGAGAAATCGCCTTCCGCAAGATGCTAGTCCTTGTAACGTTAATTTTCTTAAGACAACGGAAAATAACCGTATAGTCATGATGATGATGGTGTCAGGTTAACCAGTGTCATTCTTATACGATTAATCCTAGATTTTTTACGAAAGACGAGTACCTCAGATTGTTATAAGTGATGGTGGTTCTCACTTCATTAACAAAGTCTTTGAGAAGCTACTAAAGAATCATGTTGTAGATCATTGTGTGGCTAGTCCCTATCACCCTCAGACCAGTGAACAAGTGGAAGTTTGCAACCGCCATATCAAGGAAATCCTGTAGAAAACCGTAGGAAAGAAAGGAAAGTACTGTCTACAAAGCTTGAAATTACACTCTTGTCCGACAGAACTGCGTTTAAGATGCCACTTGGGATTACACTGTTTCATCTGCTTTATGGAAAAGCATGTCATCTTCCAGTGAAGCTAGAGCACTTTTGGGTTCAAAACCGGTTACAACAAAATCAACGCCTGAAAACCATCATAGTGAAAGTTTATGTTATGTAAGTAAAAACTTCGTAAAGAAGTCAAAAAGGATATCCTCGACAAAAGATTGTCTGATCTCCGAACGAATGATTCTCGAGCATGTTGAAACCAAAAATGTTGATCTCAAGATCAATGCCCAATGTTACCATCCAGCTCTTTCGAAACAACCTCTCGAGATAATTTTGGAAAGGTCTGAGAAACAAACTTTGGAATAACGTTCCATGATTAAACGGGACGATCCACAATCAAACGGGACAATCCACGAATAATTCTGGGGCCAAACAACCCCGCCCTAGGGGGGGGACATCCCACGGACCAGCCACACTGCCCACGGGCGGGGACGATGCATAAACCAACCACCCTGCACTAGGGGGGGGAGGTTTGCTCAACAAACCACCCAGCCCTAGGGAGGGGACGACCCACGGTCAACCCCACCCTAGGGAGGAGATGACCCACGGTTACCCCAGCCCTAGGGTGGGGACGTCTCCTCTTTAAACCACCACCCCCTAGGGCAGGGACGATTCAAGGAAAAATACCCCGCCCAAGGGTGGGGACGTTGCTCGAAGATCAACCCCACCCTAGGGAGGGGACATTTCAAGGAAAACCAACCCGCCCTAGGGCAGGGACGATCCACGGATCAGTCCATCACGCCCTAGGGAGGGGACACTCTATGACTCAAGCCTTCCCATCCAAGGATAAGCCATGTATTAACTTTCAAATTCCTGGTCAAATGAGCCCTCGTTTCATCTCGACTGGATCTGCCATTTGATTTTTACGGTAAAAACCGCAAGACTCGTCTTTCGTATGTTATGATATTGGTTATCTTAACATCATCGTCGACATAACTATATGTCCACTACCCATTGCTTCAAGGAAACTAATGACTAACCTCATACGAAGGGCGATTTCTCCGCAAGAACGTGGAGACACCGGCGACAACATTGACAACACTCCAGCTGCAAATGTCACTGCAGTTAACGCTGATGCTAACACCACAACGTTCAAAGAGGTAAAAAAAAGATGTTCTCCTCCTTTGAAAAAAGGATGGAAGAAAAAAATAAGCTCATGGGTTCCCTCGCTAAACAGATCGAAACCCTAACAACAAGAACCAGAGCCGTCATTTCTCGCGGAGCAACTAGGATTCGCGGGAGAAGGCTCGACTTCACAACCCTGTTGGACAGGCCTGTGAAAACACAGGGAAATCCGTCATGATTAAGTCCCAGCGAAACGACCCTTGTCGCAACTCAGAAAAACTCTGAAAACCCTCAGCCTCTTAAGCAGGGAACAGAGGAAAACAAAGCCGAACGAGTCTGCTTGGATCCCAGCGATCAGTCCGAGCCATCGAAAGAAGACGCTGATGTACACCCAAGGAGGACAAGAAGTCAAATTGCTCGGATGGATACCTCATTCGAAAAAACCATGGCGGAAGAAGAAGAAAATATCTTATTGGTAGAACAGGAAAAGCTAGCTGAAAAGCAGGCCCATGTCACCCGTAGAAAACACCGACAAACTCGGAAAAGTACTAGCGATGATTTGGACCAGATCCAGGATCTCCGCGACTACATCACCAAAATGGCTGCCGAAGTAAAATCCATAAAATCTTAGATCCATCATGCCACCAGTGCTGCACCAGAGAACGATCGACTTCTCAACGAAGCTCGAAAAACTCATTTCACTGCACGCAATACTGAGATGAAAATTTTGCACCCCGGAGATCAAAATCCCCATTTACAACAGTACCACTGACCCAAAAGCGCATCTTCAAACCTTCCAGATCGCGATGGGTATGGTCAGATTGAGGGAACAGGAAAGAGATGCCGGCTATTGTCGCCGCTTTGTCAAAAATCTCCAGGGGGCAGCGTTTGAATGGTTTTCTCGTCTAAAACGAGATTACATCGGAAGTTTTAACCAACGAACCTCCGAGTTGCTCAAACCATATTCCATGTTCATGGATCGAGAAATGTCTGACGTGGATCTTTGGAGTCTGTCCCAAAGGGAAGACGAGTCGCTCCACGACTTCATCAACAGGTTCAAAGTCGTCATGGCTAGAGTTACCGGTATAAGCGACAAAGTCGCTGTCGACGCCCTCCGTAAAACACTTTGGTACAAATCAAAGTTTAGGAAGTGGATACCTTTAGAAAAGTTGCGCTCAATCCAGGACGCTCCCCACAAAGCCACCGACTTCATCAACATGGAGGAGGAAACAAAAGTCATATCTTAGTAACATAGGCCTGCTAGGACGTCTTTGAAAGATGCGTCGGAACAGAAATTGAAATGGAAAAACCCTCGTAACGACAAACACGTTCATCGCGAGGGGGAGGAGGGAACATAACTATGCCATTGACTCTGTATCCAAACAAGGAAGAACTTTGGGGAATACCTGGACCCGAAACAACTTCGACGAGAATACCTTCTGCGAGTTCCAACAAACCAGAGGCCACTCTACCACGAATTGCAAAGTTCTTGGTGCAAAACTAACGGCCAAACTACTCGCAGGAGAGATCTCCAGCATTACCGGTATAAAGGATCTTATCCTGTATACCGACTGTCCGCCAAGAAATGACAAAACCCTGCCGGCTGAGAACACTCTCCAAGGGAACCAGTCTGGTGAAAAACACGGACGAAAACAAGACAACTGTGGAAACGGCAATAACCATCGGAGGGTAAACATGATCAATTGAGGATCATAGTACTAGCACGATACAGTATCATCCATAAAATCTTACCAGCGGAAAGCTGAAAAAGCACAAACTGGCCGAGCCAATCCGCCGACATTCCAAACAACGCCATTACCTTCGACAAAGAAGAAACTGGTGGAATCGACCAGCCCCACTGTGACCCGCTTGTTATCGATCTCGTAATCAGAGATCTCAAAGTCGTGAGGATCCTCGTCGATAATGGAAGCACGGTCAACGTCATTTTCCATGACACCCTAAGAAGAATGAATGTCGAACTGGACGAGATCATACCAACACCAAGACCGCTGACCAGTTTTTCAGGACAGAAACTCGGCAATGTGAGCTGGGAAAACCCTCGAGCAACGACCGCATCAGAACGCGGATAGCTTTGAGTTGGACAAGCCACATCCTACTCGCCATCAGGCGAGTCGAAATGACCAACCTAACTCGCCTAATGGTGAGTAGGAGACAACACATCCAACTCGACATCAAGCGAGTTGGATCGACCAATCCTACTCGCCTAATGGCGAGTTGGATTCACCTCATCCAACTCACCATCTGATATCGCTCAAATTACCCTAAGTGTTTGTTTTAACTCTCTCAAATAATAGCGTCAAATCGTAGTATTTAGGGAGCAAATCCACATAGACTCTGAGTTACACAATAAACCTATTGCCTTTGAAATAAAGCTAGAAGAATATGAATAAAAGAAGTAAATAGTAATATAAAAAAGATTGTATTTTCTAGAAATGAGGGAGATTAGATTCATGTATTCTTTCAAGTTTATGAATGCAACTAATATTTTATCAGAGATCAGATAATGTTCTTAAACTCAAACCACATATATAATCATTCAACTCTCGCATATAATGATTACTAAAAAATTTCCTACCTGGTTTCCTACTCTAGTGGGTAACTCCATCACTTATTACAACTAGAGGAACTCCAAATATCGGAAAAATGATGTTCTTGAAAAGTTTTTTTACTACAACGGCATCATTTTTCGGAATTGCTATCGCTTCCACCCATTTGGGTATATAGTCAACAGCAACTAGAATGTATTTATTCCCGTTAGAAAAAGGGAAAGGGCCCATGAAATCAAAACCCCAGCAGTCAAACACTTCAACTTCATGTATAAAATTATGCTTCATTTAGTGTCTTTTGCTGATTTTTCCTCTTCTTTGACAACAATCATGTTGGGGTCAAACACGGTTATCTCGAAAACACCGACTAAGGTTACCACTTCTAGAAGTAACTTATCGAAGAAGTAGTTAGGAAAGAACAAAAGCACCCCGAACCTAGGTCGTCATATGGTGACCTCCACTCGCAAAGTACGGGTCGCCATATGGTGACCCGCACTCGCAAAGCACGGGTCACCATATGGCGACCCTCACTCACAAAGCACAGGTCGCCAGATGGCAACCCGCACCTGCAAAAGCACGGGTCACCATATGGCGACCCACATTCGCAAAGCACTGGTAGCCATATGGCAACCCGCACCTGCAAAACACGAGTCGCCATATGGCCACCTGCACCCGCAAAGAACGGTTCGCAATATAGCGACCCGCACCCGCAAAGCACAGGTCGCCATATGGCAACCCGCACTCGCAAAGCACGGGTCGCCATATGGCAACCCGCACACGCAGAGAACGGGTCGCCATATGGCGACCTGCACAAGCAAGAAACGGGTCGCTATATGGCAACTTGCGCACTAAGACTATGGGTCGCCATATGGCAACCTGTGCACTAAGACTACGGGTCGCCATATGCTCGCCAAGCAAGAAACGGGTCGCCATATGGCAACCTGCGCACTAAGACTATGGGTCGCCATATGGCAACATGTGCACTAAGACTACGGGTCGCCATATGGTGACCTGTGCACTAAGACTACGGGTTGCCATATGGCGACCTGAACCCATACAATCTGGGTCGCCATATGGCGACCTAGACCCACACAGTCTGGGTTTCCATATGGCGACATAGGCTCTCTGAGTCTGGGTCGCCATATGGCGACCTGACCCTTTGAAGATCGGGTCACAATATGATGACTTCAGCTCTCCAGGCCTGGGTCGCCATATGGTGATATGTGTCTCTTCTTTGTATTCTTCTTCGAGTCGCGATCAAAATTATTTTAGTTTCGTCTCAATCAGAGTTATCGTTGGAACTTTACGATAAAAACCGCGAAGACTCGTTTTCGTATAAGTTCAAACCGATCGTATAAAACGGCAACGGTTAGCTTAACTCCAAAATTGCCTAAGCTATACGAGAAGTTTGAACACATGCTTAAAATTGACTTTGTATCAAAGACGGTCTTTCGGAAAAATCAAAAAAACGCTCAAAGTCAGAAAAATGGTCTGGGAGGCCTAAAACGCAACCAAAGGTCCGCTTATGTTTTCATATGAAACCAAGCCCAGATGTGTTATGACGGTCTATCTTTATTCACACCAAGATAAATATCGAGTAATCGGAAGATAAATGTAAAGTTTCTGAAGATAACCGTGAAGATCGAGAGAAAAAGGAATATTCTCGGAAAGGTGATAAAATCAACTCAGGGAAAAAAAAGGAAGAGACAAACCACCTCAAGAGGCATATATAAGGAGAGCTAAGGCTGAAGGCGAAAGGGACAGGCAGATTAAGTCAAAGAAACTATTGGCAACCATATACCTTCTCCTTAGTTACATTAAACTAAATTCTGATTCATCTTGTCCCTTTACTTGTCTTGTATTCCAAGTTAGGGAGACTTGATCCTAAAGCTAGGTTGAATTGTACAAACTTTCTTGCATTCCAAGTTAGCTTTTTCTTGCACCTTTCTCTTCATACTGCTTATTCTTCATGTCAACAGGCACTGTCTACTTGGACGAAGAAGAAGTACTTCTGCCACCCGTGTAAATTGGAAGCAATCGACTTAATGATCGCCATGTGGTCCCTCAGTTTAAGACAATAAGACTCCCCATCTTATGCGCCTTTAGAAAGGCCTCGAGGTAGTCAGCATCGAGATTCATTCCGCGCTCAAAGCTCAACACAAGTGTACCAATAAGATGTTGTAGCCCGCCGGGAGTCAGCTGACTTATCAACAATCAAAATCGAGCCAAAAACTGGACTATGATCACCGGGATTGGAAATCATAAATGACAACGCAAAAGGTGCGCTTTTTAGCATGTAAAGTAACCCTCTGGCGGAGCGTCAACACATTCCCCATCTATGGGAATTCGAAACTCAACTTCCTCTGGGATTTGAAAAAATCGCCTAATGGTGCAGAGGAATGACCGATTGCATCTGCTCGTCCCATCATGCTCCTCTCGTCCCTTTGGTCTCGTAGGACACCATGATTCGGGAGCAGGTGGTTCCATTCCACAAGTCGTTTCTAGTATTCTGCGACTTTCTTAGGATCAATAGAGTGGGGAAGAAACTCAACCTTGGGAATAATCGTACCTCCCCAAACATACATACTTTCATGGTTGAACATAGAGGGAAGAACATCCTCTGAAGCTCTCTTGTTCATTGACATGGTTAAGCAAAAAGGGTGAAAAAAGAGAGAATAATTTCTACCTTAGAAGAAAATGTTTGGTGGAAGTGAGCATGTGACAAATTTGAAAAAACTTATTCCAAATTTGGTCTTCTCAATCGTTACATTTCGCCTAACTTGCCCAGCATGTTTAACGCCTCGCGGAAACTTCACAATGATTCTAGCGAGCTGGGGGCTAATTGTTGGGGTCAAAACCAGTTACGATGGAATCAACGCCTGAAAACCACCACAGTGAAAGTTTATGTTCTCTAAGTAAAAACTTTGTAAAGAACTCGAAGAGGAGATCCTCGACAAAAGAATGTCCAATCTCCGAACTAATGATTCTCAAGCCTGTTGGAACCAAAAATGCTGATCTCAAGATCAACGCCCAATCTTACCATCCAACTCTTTCGAAAAAAACTCTCGAGATAATTTCAGGAAGGTCTGGGAGTCAAGATTTGGAACAATGTTCCACGATCAAATGGGACGATCCACGAATAATTTCGGTTTGATCTCACGGTTTGAGCCGTATGCTCGAGATCTTTTGTCTTCCCGTGAGGGTGATCGAGAACGAAACTTTGTGTCGGATTCTATGGCTTATAATGGAGATCATTCAGACAGAGTTCTAAGGAGACAAAAGGATTACTCTAGAGGTAATCGGTTTGGCATTTCTCATGTCAGGAAAGGTCCGTACGATTGACATTTTAAGACAAGCTGGAGAGAGAAAAGTAGGATAAATTCGGACTCTCGTGCAAGTTACACTCGAAATGATAAGCCTTCTGGTTATGGTGATGATGTTTCGTATGAACATTCATCGGGACTGCGTTCTCTAGGGTCTCCTGTTGATCTAGATAAGCCATCTATTGATGTGCGTAGTACTAGGCGGATTGCAAGTAAAGTAGTAACGCCAACTCAGGACGGACATCACTTGGATGATAACTTAACCATATGTCATAAGGAGGTCGCGCGAGTTCTGACCTTTCCTAAAGACGTTGTGGATGAACAGTCAGTTCCTGGGGGAGGTGATCAAATTATTGGCGCGCTGAACGATATGGATATTGAAGATCATAACTCTTGAGAGATGATGGATTGTGAGGTTCAGGAAGATGATTTGTTGGGTTTGGAGCTCAAGGAGTTGGAAGACAAGGAGCATGTGACAGCTCCTAATGAAGAAAATAAAGCAGAAAGGAGTATTAAGATTGGGTCCAGAGTGAGTGTCTCACGGGGTTTTCCAAATAGGAAATTTGAGTTCCTTCGTAGAGGGTCTCCACGAAAGAGAGCGAATCTGTCTCATGGAGCTCATATGGCTGGCGAGACAGGGAAGTCAAAGAGACAGCGGGAGAGTTCAAAAAAACTTAGAGATAGTAAGTCCAAAGGTGATGGTTTGATGAGTTCCATAAACTCATCAGGCGATCATATATGAGGACTCTCAGCTGGAACTGTCGAGGGATTGGGAACGACCTCACAGTTCGACGCCTTACGGAGATGTGTCAAAAGCATCGCCCAGGACTTGTGTTTCTTTCTGAGACGAAGAATAAAAGGATGTTGCTGCAAAACATTCAGGCGGACTTAGGATTTGATCGGTTGTTTACTGTTGAGCCACTTGGACTCAGCGGAGGTTTAGCTTTATTTTCTATGGATGAATTTTAAATAAATGTTTTATTTTCTAATAACAGAATGATTGATGTTGAAGCAATTATTGATGGAATAAAAGTCTTTATGATATTTGTTTATGGTGATCCTGTTTTAGATCGCAGAGATCTTGTTTGGGAATGTCTTACGGGTTTTTCAACTACACGTAATGGGCCTTGGTTTATGATTGGGGATTTTAATGAGATCACCGATCATCATGGAAAGGAAGGGGGTCGCAGACGGCCGGATAACTCTTTTTTGTCATTCAAACAAATGCTGAGTGACTGTGGCATGATGGAATTTCCATCTACTGGAAATATGCTTTCTTGGGTGGGCAAACGAGCGGGAGGAGCTACGGTTAGATGTAAGCTTGATAGGGCTGTTGGAAATGAGGATTGACATGAGCAGTTTTCTCACACTTCAGTAAAGTATTTGAGACTTTGGGGATCAGATCATCGTCCGGTCCTTGCCGATGTACTTACAAAGCCGACGAGGAGATCTAAGACTTTTAAATTCGACAAAAGATGGCTGGATAGTGAGGAACTGAGACAAGTTATACTGGAGGGATGGAAGTCTGCTGAGCTCTCGGAAGGAGCAAGTAATACGGATCATATTTCGAGCTGTCGTAAAGCTTTGAGTCAGTGGAAACGGCAGCATAATTTGAATGCTGAGAAACAGGCTGAGGAACTAAAAGAGAAGGTTGAGGTTTTATATGCCAATAACGATGCTACAACCGAAGAAATAGCAGCGGCTTTGAAGGAATTATCTGATGCTCTTAAGGCAGAGGAGGAGTTTTGGAAGCAAAAAAGCCGGGTGTTTTGGCTAAGAGAGGGAGACTGAAATACTAAATTTTTTCATGCTGTGGCCAAACAAAGGAGAGCAAGAAATAGAACTACTCAGCTCCTAGACGCCGATGGAAATGTCATTGAGGATGAAGAGGGATTAGTAGTCATTGCTACTAATTATTTCCGTCAGATTTTTGAGTCGTCTAATCCTGAAGCTATAGAGGAAGCCTTATTTGAGGTCTCGACGACAATTACTGAGCGCATAAATGGCGAGCTCACAGCCCCAGTTACTGAGTGGGAGGTTAAACTAGCCTTATTTGCTATGCAACCAGATAAAGCTCCAGGGCCAGACGGAATGACGGCCTTGTTTTATCAAAAATTTTGGGATATCGTAAAGGAGGATTTGACCCGTATGGTTAGTGATTTTCTTTCGGAGGGTATCATGGCGAATGGTTTAAATGATACTAATATTTGTTTAATACCAAAGAAAGACAAGGCGGTAGAGATGTCCCAGTTTCGTCCCATTAGTTTATGTAATGTGAGTTATAAGATTATTTCTAAAGTCTTATGTGGAAGATTAAAGAAAGTCCTACCTGATCGTATCTCAGAAACCCAGTCAGCCTTCGTTGCTGGGAGACAGATCACGAATAATATCTTGATTGCGCAGGAATTGTTCTATGCGTTGCGAACAAAGCCAAGTGGGAGATCGAGGCGAATGGCTATCAAGACTGACATGAGTAAAGCGTATGATAGGATGGAATGGGAATTTATCGAGGCTGTCATGAGAAAGATGGGTTTCTCTAATATCTGGATCAGTTGGATAATGCGGTGTATCTCCTCGGTAAAGTATAAGGTGCTGATGAATGGTCAACCAAGGGGAAATATTATCCCGGAGAGAGGTCTACGTCAAGGAGATTCTTTGTGTCCTTTCATTTTTATTCTATGCACGGAAGCGCTCGTTAGCCTTCTTAATCATGCAGAGAATCAGGGGAAGATAACTTGAATGCGGGTCACACGTGCATGTCCATTGATATCTCACCTTCTCTTTGCTGATGATAGCATGTTCTTTTGCAAGGCGGAGCCCCGTGAATGTGAAGAAGTGATGAAAGTAGTAAGAAAATATGGAAAGGCCTCAGGACAATGTATTAATTTCGATAAATCCTCTTTGCTCTTTGGTAAGAGGGTTAGTTTAGCAGTTAGGCAACAAGTCAAAAATTCACTTGAGATACAGAATGAAGGAGGGATGGGTTCGTACTTGGGGATTCCAGAGGATATTAGTGGTTCAAAGTGTAAATTATTTGCTTTCCTAAAGGAGAAACTAATGCATAGAGTGAATGGTTGGACGGGTAGATGGCTATCAAAGGGTGGAAAGGAAGTATTAATAAAATCAATTTTATTAGCTCTTCCGACTTATGTCATGTCTAGTTTCTTACTTCCTTTGGAGATTTGTGACAAGTTAGCAAGTGCCATTGCACAGTTTTGGTGGAGTTCGAACCCGCCGAAAAGATGAATCCATTGGGCAAAATGGGAGAAGTTATGTCAACCAAGGGAAGAAGGTGGGATTGTTTTCCGTATGATCCATGAGTTTAACTTGACTTTATTAGCAAAACAGTTATGGCGACTGGTGCAGTCTCCTGACTCGCTGGTTGCTCGAGTTCTTAGGGTTAAATATTACTGAATGTCATCTCCCTTGCGGATCTGCTCTGTTAGCAATCCTTCATATGGGTGGACCAGTATCTCAGCAGCGAGACACCTTTTGCTTTTGGGGATCAGACATAAGATTCACTCTGGATATGAGGTTAATGTTTGGGAGGATCCGTGGATACCGACTTTTCCGGCTAGGGCAGCTCGGCCAGCGGCGCCGGTTTTGAATCCAAGAATGAGGGTCAGCGACTTGATTAACATGGAGTTGAGGGAATGGAATGTCAACATTCTGGAAAATTATATTGCTCATGAAGACATTCCGTATATAAGGAGCTTGGCAATTAGCGCTTCGCACATGAGAGATTCTTTTTGCTGGAGCTATACGAAGAATGGTCAATATACTGTTAAGTCGGGATATTGGGTTGCAAGGAATATCTTGAGGAATGATGGGGAGATTTATGTTATGGAACCCAGTATAACTAAGCTGCAAGCCTTTGCTTGGAAGTGTAAAGTTCCTCAGAAGATTTGCCATCTTATGTGGCAATTGATAACAGGACATATGGCTGTGACTGGAAATTTGGTGCGCCGCAAGATGAGATGTGATAACTTTTGTCCGAGATGTGGAGAACCTGAGGAAACTGTGACTCATGCCATCTTCTCGTGTCCTCCAGCTTTACAAGTATGGTCTCTTTCATCCATACCTAGTAGTCCTAATATTTTTCCCCTCCTAAGCATTTATGCCAATATGGATTATCTGTTCTGGAGGGGGAATGATATGGAGGGGGGATTGTCAGTTAGGGATCCTTATCCCTGGTTGATTTGGTACATTTGGAAAGCGCGGAATGATAAACTGTTTAGGGGGATAGATAGGGATCCGATGGAGTTGGTTCGTTTTGCTGAAAGTGAATGTCATGCATGGTTTGATGCGAATGAGATGAGTGCCCCTAGCCCTTAACATCTTAGTATTGAGGTTGCCCAAGCCATAAGTTTGGAAAATATTTGCATGATTGATGGTTCTTGGACATCTGATGCTCAGTTTAATGGTTGTGGATGGGTTTGGAAGGATAATACTGGGAAGAATCAGCTTTTGGGGATGCGAAACTTAAGATACCGACAGACTTCTTTACATTCTAAAGTGGAATCACTTAGATGGGCAATGGAGTGTATGCTTCAGTTTTCGACGTGCCAAAGCTTCGGTACTGATTGTAAAGATCTGATTGCAATGATAGATGATCCTCAAGCATGGCCTAGTTTTGCAACGGAGCTAGAAGCGATAATGACTTTGAAGAATTGCTTTCCAAGCTTCAAGATTTCTTTCGTTCCAAGGACGCTCAATGGATTTTTAGATTCTTTAGCAAGAACTGCTAGGTGTTTTTATCGTGAGTTGTATTATATTGGTTGTTCTATTCCGGTCTGGTTGCCCGGACCACCTCAAGTCTGAGTAATAGAATAGCCTTTCGTTGTCAAAAAAAAAATTTGAAATTTATTTAAAGTAACATAATCTAAAAATATAAACAGAGATATTTGGTTGGCTCACTTCTAGGTTTGTTTGTTTAAATCTTGCCCTAAATATGCTAAATTTTAGGGTGTTTATTTATTAATATTAATATGTTAGGCTTAATGTTAATATGGTAGATATAATTATTATAGTTTTGATAAAACAGATCGTTAAAATTTAATAAACAAGATTATTTAAATGCAAGCAAAACATGATCCATTGTAGCACGGAGTCCTAATACTAGTATATATAAAGGCTTCTTTTTAACCACCAATTTATTCCCACAGTCTTTGTACCCACTTCTCCCATACATATATAAGTCGATTGTTACATAAATTAATAATCATTCCTTCTTTTTATTTATGTTAACAGGCAGAAAAAGAATGATAGGATTTAAAATGATATGTGCTTTAGTCCAACTAACATACCCAAATGCTAAGTAGGAGAACTAATACTAGGATGCTTAATATATTAAAAAGATATAAAATAATCTTTATAACTAAATATATATAAAATTAGTAACAACTAATGCTAAATAACAATAGTAAACATATCTGATGCAATAATGTAACTGACATCTGTTTTTTTCACCTGCCAATTTAATTTCAGTTCCATTTCTAACATCTAAACCTTTTCCAAATAGATTTTTATTTGAAATATGTTAAATAGATTTAAATGGATCTAAGTAGATCAATATAATTATCACGAATCTAAGTGAGTAATCTTATTAGATTTAAAAATAAAATAAGTCTATTTATTTTATTGTCAAATATATTTGATATATATATTTTTTGAAAAGTTAGATAGACTAATTTAGATACCTAACAACATTTTTAAAAAAAAAATCTATTTGTGGCATTAGATATTTGACTATTTCGGTTCACAAATAAATAAATATTATTGTTAGCAATTGGTTTAGTTGAGATAGGTATGAGTTTTTGGTTATCCACTCGAATACGAGTTGGTTCTCTCGGGTATCATTTATATTTTTTGAAAAAATCTCACATTCATGTTATTATAATAAATAGGTTGGTTTGTGTTGGATCCTCCTGAATCCGTGTAGATATGTTTCCCATGTAAAAAAAAAAATCAGGTTTGGGTTCAAATATTTTTAACCAAAATAGGTAAACTACCCACCGGTGTGGGTACTTTATATCCAAATTATCCCAATTTAACCAAAAAATAAACTAAAATAAATCAAAAGTAGTCATTATATATGGTTCAAATCAATTATTTTATCTGAAAGTGACCATAAATACAATTTTATTTGGGTATTTTGTGTCCCAAACATCTACTTTTATCCATAGACTAGTATTTTGCCCGTCCTTCGCACGAACATGTTCAATATAAAGAAGATGAATATAAAATAATATTATTTTTTTTTTATTTTTAATTAAAAAATTAAAAAAAATTGCACAACAATAAAAATTTATTAGATATGAAGTATTACGCACGACGTCAATTTTAATGTTTTTAAATTATTTGATAATCTATAATTTTCATTTAGAACTAAATTATTTTCTGTCAAATACTTTATAAAACTGAATAACAATGGTACATTCAAATTTAAACAAATAGGTTGAACGAGAGATTGGTTGCACAACACTTTTGATATTATTTTAAAATAGATACATGTTTGTGAGATTAAATTTGATTTTTCAGATTAAAAGTTTGAATTTTTTTAAAACTAAAATTTTGATTTTCAATCTTACTTATTTTTATTTTTAACACACATTACTTATTATTTTAAGATTAAAAGTTATATATTTAGCTTGTTTTCTCAAAAAAGAAAATTGTTTTCTTATTTCAAAGGGTTTCTGGAAAAGTGTTGATCTAAAAATATTAGTTTTTTTTAGATAGTTTTAAATATTAACTAGAAAACTTGTAAAAGAAAACTTGAGAAATTTCAAAATTAATTACAGAAAATGATAAAAATGTTGATTTTCTTTTAAAGTTGCAAAGACATTCCAGTTTAAGCAAAAAAAAAAAGTTGCAAAGACTAAATATTAAACAAAATTACTGTTTACCTAAATTCTGAATGATTAAACATTATGCAACTCTGTATATTCCATTCGTGGTCAACCTTATCTAACTTACTCAAAGAAAGTTGTCACAGAAGTTTGTAAGAAAATTGTTGTTGAAATGGTTTTACAGTTTGGTGCACAAAGGGAATAAACATTTTAAAATTATTAAAATTAAAGTGGGGATCGTGGCTTGAATTGATGAATAGTTTAGATCTATGCACCTTGCTTTTCTCCTAAATTTACCAAAATCAACCTAAAACTTGAATTCAAATACAAAAATATATCTAAACATCAATTAAATGCAAAAGTAACATAAAAGGGTGTTAAAATTACAACATGCCTCTTATAACAAAAAAAAACTGTACGCATTTTTTCTGTAAGTCTTCTCGTTTAGTAAATCTTAAAAATAATTTATAATTATATAAAAATATTAAAAAATCAAAATAATATAATAATAAATATTTGTAAATGATATAAAATAAAATCTAGTAAAATTGAATTGTTTTCAACATAGATGAATGAATGTATCATCTCATGATATACTTTGGTCTAGGGTTTGGAAACATATGTTATAGTATTGTATGTATCTTTAGGATTAGATTGTGGAAGCTTAACTAATTTTTTTGAAAATTTGTTTTTTACATATATTTGTCTAGTTTTGTATATATTAAACAGTTTTGGAGTTGATTTTAAGTTTAGCGTACTGTTTAATGATATTTAGTTTGTTTATTTTGTTTAGGGTATTAGAAGACTTAAGTCTACTAAAACATATTACTCTAGAAGACTTACATGTAATTCTTCTCAACGTATTATGGTGTAGGAGACTTCCCCGTAAGTCTTTTCGCTTGTTTTTTGTCAAAAGACTTTCCCGTAAATCTTCTATGCCGAACCGGTTGTAAATTTTACCAATTTACAGTTAACCTAACCGGATGTTTTACCGGACATATACACTTCAGTTTTTTTCTACTAATTACTCCTACCTTTCAGTTTAAATTGTGTCTTTCATTAAGTGTATTTTGAACATTTGAGATTCCATGCAAGCCACTATTTCCCCCTCTATAATACTGCATCATTTTCGTTTCAAATCGCGAAAATGCGGGTTTTGCTAAATTTTTAAAATAAAAAAGTTGTTGCAACCTATTCCCTAAACTTTTTATTTATATATTATTATTTAATATATAAATATATATTTAGTGAGATTTGTCATATCAAATGTCAGTTGCAATCAACTGATGATATATTTTTCTTACTAATCTAATTTTTAATATTTAAATATTTGTCAATCAAAAATTTTCAATTAAAATAATGTATTTTACTAATATATTTATAGTGAAATTTGTAAAATCAAAAAGCTGTTGGAACCTACTCCCTTATTTTTTTTCTTTTTCAGTTATATATTTAATATATAAATATCAGTAATGGAATTTGTCATATTAAAAATTTAGTTGTAATTAATTCAGTATATATTTTCCTTCTTAGTATAACGTTTTAATATTTAATTATTTATAACAAAATTTGTCAATCAAAATTATGGTGGAAGCTACTCCCGGAAAAAGACTATGCTCTTACTTTTCAATTTATTTACATTGGTTTGTCACTTTTTAATTTTAGTCTTTAATTATTAAATAATTTCAAACCAATAATTAATTTATGATATTCAGTGTTTAGTATTCATAAATGACAAGATTTGAAAATATACAACTATTTGAGAAAATTATGATGAGTTTTGTAATATATAATAAACAATAATCTCTTGGTGTTTAATCTAGTTTCCAAATATAACAAACTTTAGCACCAAAAATTATGCTGCAAGCTAAACAAAATATCGGCATTAAAAACCATAAACACACATCTTCAACTCATTATATAAGGGTATTCTCAATTCATTAGTCAACACATCGCTTTTTGTTTCATATGCTTTTAGTATTCAGTTTTTTTTTGAACGAATTAGAGTTTAATTTAAATGTCATGTTGGTGATCTTATGCATTTCTAATAGATCATGGGATGATGATAAATGTGAGGTCACGAAAACGGTTACTCCGAAAACAGTTTTAGAATCTCTCATCTACCATCCATTCCAATACCGAAAGTGGTTATGAATTTCTTGCTTAATTTTATTTTTGTGTACTTAAATTTGAGTGAGTATTATTCTTCTATAAATTTTCATCTCAACTAAGCATTTATGTCAAGATATTTTATCTTCCACTCTCGATTTCTTATGAGTGATGGTGATGAACTGATGATGGTAAAAATTAGCAATATTTTTTTAATGATTCTAATAGAGTTTCAAAACTTCTTCCTCAATCTCCTACAGCTTCACGTCTTAGTTGATGTAGCTTTAAATTCTTCAACTACTCCACATCCACCACCCCACCCCATTGTATGAATCCTTTTTTCTCTTGGCCTCTTTCTTAATTTGTAATTATTTTTTTTTGGTTTAGTCATGATTCAGACTAGATCTTATAAATAATCATTTAACTCTTAAACTTCGTGATCTAAAATATCTAGATTAGTATAGTTGATGAGAATCCCAAAATTTGATGTAGAGGTTTACAAAGATTGAATCTGCAGATCTACATATGATATACTTGGAACATTCCTAACAATTGTTTTGAATAAAGTTAGTCAATAGTAACAGTTTCATGCAAATATTTATTTTCATATTCGTAAGCAATTTGTTTTTTTTATACGAGACATGGTGATTATGATTGTGTTTTTTAGGTAAAATTAATTAACTTTGAAAAGTTATTTGGAGAAGACACAAAAGATGAGAAGAAAATTTTTGATTGTTTTACAACTTTTCTTTTCGCTGAATTCATATTTTCTTTATTAAAACATGTGATATCAACATTTATTGTTGAGTATCAATACTAATTAAACATTCATATCATTTTAAAATTTCTTTTGAATTAGATGATATAAAAAAAACTCATGCACTTTTAACTCAAAAAGGGTATTTTAATCTTTTGCATATGTTTCTTTCTTTCAGAAATGTATTTTAATATTTTATCTATGGTTTATCTTTTTAGAATATATATTCTAAAATTTTAAATATGATAAAGTAAAATTAACTAATTTTATTCGAAATACTATTTTGTTGTTAATTAAATATCAACATAAATACTTGATCTATTATTTATTGTTTTTAGTTTCATAAAATGATAAAAACTAAGATGACAATTATCTGAACATTTAAAAGTGTAATAGCTTAGAATAAATTAAAATTTTGAATAGACCACTTTTAAAAAAAACAAACTCGTTGAACTCTTTAGTTAGATTTACAATCTATGAATATTTTTAAGACAAACAATCAACAAAATTCCAAATATATTAGATAGTCAAATATTATAATATATAACTTTTTAATTTAAAGATTTTTTTTGTTTATTTAAAAAAAATTCCACGCTAATAGGCACATCAAAAATCTAGTCAGGTTTTAGAACCGAGTCACTAGACCAAAGCTTCTAACTTCTCGTGACACCCACCCAAATCAATTGCTCTAGTATTTCTGGGTGAAGAAAAAAAATTCTCACGTACTCCTTTTTTATTAATTTATTAAATCTTTATTTAAATAGAAAAATTTAGTAAAAGACATCAAAACCAAGGAAAACTTACATAATTAGAATTTTATCTAGGACTATCCAAACCCGAACCCAATACTGACCCAAAAAATCGAATACCCACTTCTAGAAATTTAATTCCCAAATATGTTTCCTTTTATTGGTTAAAAAGCTCGGTTGAAAAGTAAAATAATAAATGAACTTAAAGGCAAGGTTTCACTGTCTCTCACTCACTTGAAATTCTCAAAACCCTACTCAACCGTGAATTCTCAATCGAGAATCAAAATCCAAATCATGTTGAATCGAGACGATTCGAAGGCGAAAGAAGATGGCTCGAGTAGTGTAGGAGGAGAATAAACAACTATGGTCACATTCTCTGGAGAAGTAACTGGGGGTGACGTCGTAAACCCAAGCACCATCGACAAATTTGTTGACCCAAGAACCGAGCAAAGTCCCCGAGATACAGATGAAAGAAAATTCAAGTGAGAAAGATGAAGAGGAGGAATCAAGTGAGAAAGAGGAAGAGGAGGAATCAAGAGAAGGAGAAGAAGAGGAGGAATCCGGAGAAGTAGAAGAAGACAAGGAAGGAGAGGAAGAGAAGGAAGCCGGAGAAGAAGAGAAAGGACCCAAAGAAGGAGATGAAGTGGAGCCCCGAAGAAATGACAAAGAAGCTGAGGAAGAGACAACTCAATCAGTACGAGAACATGAACTCGAACATGAAACTGAGTCGCATGCGGTGGTAAGTAACTACTAAGGCATTTGTAGAACTTTGAAAACTTTGTGAAATATCATTTGAATCGTATTACTTTAATATTATAAAATTATGGAAAACTAAGTGCAATTTCGAGTTAGTATAATATTGAGAAACAAAGTAAAACTTGTAATGGTTTGATGACTTTGTAAACCTAAGTTGAACTTCAACTATATCAATGTATGAACTTTGTGAAACCAAGAAAAACTTCAACTTTATGATTGCTTAACTAATTCCAGGTTTGTGAAACTTTATGTTGATGGTTCTAACATGTCGTACGTGATCGGGTTTTCACTTGAGTGCAGCTTGTACATGACAAAGAAGAAGGCATGCAACCGCTGAAGTTGCACTTTCCTTCAAGCCAATATCAAAAGTCTTTAAAGCTTTCAGGAAAATGTTACATTGACACGGCGCTAAGAAATATACAAAGATCCCGAAAGAGAAGGAGGTGGACTGGTTCATAGAGCACCCACAGTTCCAACATTTCTTCCATATTAAAAACCGAAAGCATAAGCGGATGGGAATGTGGCTTCTCGTTTTGCGATCAGCTTGTGTAGCAAAGAAGTATGAGTTATGGTTTATCGTTAATGGTATCCCAATCTGATACACTCTCAGAGAATTCAAACTTATTTCTAGACTATACTGCCATGAGTATCCCCCCCCCCCCCCCGAAACCATGAGAGGTTGGGTGGTACAACCTTCATGAACAAGTATTTTGAAGGGAAAAGGTTACATACGCTGACCTGTAGAAGCAGATGTTGGCAATGTACTTCTTAGCCAGCATCCTCGTCGGAGACCGAAATAGTGGAGAGGGAGCATCACCTGTGGACAGTTTTCTTCCTGACTGTTGTTGATGACCCATATGTGTATTTAAAGTTCTCTTGGGGGTGGTATGCATTCAAACATAACTTGAAAGATGTCTCTAGCTTCTTGGAGAAGTGCGACGGGGTTGTGCCGACAGGGTTGTGCGGACGAGTTGGATTTTTACAAGCAGTCATGTTCATTTAGAGGTATTCTTAAGCTCTTTTTGTACTTAGGATAGTAAATATGTTTAATTTTTTTTTTTGTGTAGCTGTTGGCCTTTAAGGTAATTCCAAGCTTGAGAAACCATCTCCGAGAAACTGTGAATGGTGCACGCTCTGGTTTCCCGCGGATGTGCAAGATGCAGTACAAACGCAAAGGTGGAACCAAGTCATACAGTCTGAATGCAATGAACAAAAAACTTGGTGAAACTAAGGCAATTAACGTTTTATGTGTATTCGAATTAAGGAGAAACTAAGGTATTATTTGGCATATGATATTGAGAGCGTCTTGGTAGCAACAATGGCTGAGAAGGGACTTCTGAAAAGCATAGGGATGGGCAAGGAAAGTTGTTGATACGATGACTTAGATGATGCAATAGTTGATCGCTGAACCAAGATAATACAGAAAGGGAATAAACAAATTTCTTTGAAGAACAGTTCTCCATCGATGTAACTGCTCGTACATATCCGGTTAAAGGTCCCACCATTCCTGCTATTGGAGGACCATCCAATAATGCAAAATCTGGTCAGACTCATGTAGATTCGGTGGAGGCTCTTGGAGTTGAGGCTTTAAAAGCGCTAGTAGGTCGGCTTATGAATGCAATCAGAGATGTTTTGAAGGAAATGAACAAAAAATTCAATTCATTGGATAACCGGCTAACTCCTCAAGAAAAAGAAGTGAAATGTCTTAAGATTAGTGATCCCGGAATGAGTGACCCTGATGGTGATGATACTTTGTCCAAGCAAGATGGTGGTGGTACTCCGTCGGAGCAAGATGGTGATGATACTCCGTCGGAGCAAGATAAAGATGGTGGTTCTAAAGATGTTAGTGTTGTCGATATTGCAAAGCAAATACAGAGTGAACATGGTAAGGGTAATGATGACATGGATGAAACTGCAAACATGTGTCCAACGGCTGAGAAGTTGGAGAGTCAGATGTCTGAGAATGATGTCGCTAAGGTTGGTGAGACAGGAAAGGAAAGGGGGAATGTCCAAAACTAGACAAAGAAAAAGAAGACAAAAAGAAAAGGTGATGGAAAAGAAGTACGTTTTTCGAAAAAGGCAAAGGGTTATGATAATAGGAGTCCTATTTGGACAAGACGCCAGAAGAAAAAGGAGGAGGCAGTTGAGAAGAGGACGACATGTGCCTAGAAGAAGTCAGGTGAAAAAAAGCAGAAGGAGGAGGCAGCTGAGAAGAGGAAGGCATGTGCCCAGAAGAAGGGAGGTGAAAAGAAGTATAAGAAAACCAAGAAGGGAGGTAAGAAGAATGTGTGAAATCCGTATGTGGTTGTTTTAAAAATGTGACAAGCACTCAATTTTTATGATTTCTTTGAATTTTCTTATGACTTTTGTTATAACTTTGTGGTTTGTTGTTGAAAACTTATGTTATTTCATAGAACTTCTTTAAGTAGGTGAAACTTTTCAAAGTTTCACTTTCATCTTAGTCAACTTCGTGAAACTAAAGTAATTTGTAACTGCATAAAGTATGTGAAACTTTGTAAAGTAAAATTTTCATCTTAGTCTAACTTCCTGAGACTAGAGTAATTCGCGAATGAGCAAGTAGGTGAAACTTTGTAAAGTTAAACTTTCATCTTAGTCTCACGAAAGTGTGAGACTAAAGTAATTCGTGAATGAGCAAGTAGGTGAAATTTTGTAAATTTAAACTTTCATCTTAGTCTAACTTCGTGAAACTAAAGTAATTCATGAATGAGCAAATAGGTGAAACTTTATAAAGTTAAACTTCATCTTAGTCTAACTTCGTAAGACTAAAGTAATTTGTGAATGAGCAAGTAGGTGAAACTTTGCATTTAGATAGTTTTCGAGAATATAACATAACATCCTTAAGCAAACAACAAAGTTATTCATTCCAAACGACAACAACAACAACAAAGTCTTAAACAGATAAAAGAAAGACTACCAAGATCAACTAGATCATTACAAAGTGCTAACGCATGTCATGTCCTGGTAGGATTTGGACGGGTGAGCTTACACTTAAGTTCAACAATATCTGCAGCCATCTCATCCACACGCTTCCTTAACATTTCAACCTCTTCCCGGACACCGAAGACCCATGGTTGACGGAAATGGAAGCCATTAAGCTACACATAAAACCAAAAAGTATCAAAATCTGCTCATAAAACCCGAAAGTATCCATAAATTACCTCAAAAAATTTGCAAGTAAAGTATTTTCTCCCTACTAAAGTATCAAAATCGGTTGGATACTTCGGATCCCGAGACACCTCGTTGACGATTCTCCCCCCATAAAGGCATCTGGTCAGAATCCCACACTCGGCATCCGCCACGAAGCCAAGTTTGTCGATGTCTCTCTTCAAAGCCTTCATTTGCTTGTGTTCCTCGTATCGATGAGTCATGATTCTGAGTATTCGATTTAGGAAGAAAGAAGAGGTTCAAAGAGAATTCTAGAGAGAGATTGAATAGTGAAGAGAGAGATGTGGTTGAGATAAATGGGGGAAACAAAAAAATGGGTTTAATACACGTCTATGTCGATTCCGCATCAATTTTCGGGAGAGTCGAAATTCAAAAAAATGGGTGGGAAAATTTGAAAACTTGGGCGGAAAAAAAATTGTAAAGGATTTTCGTGTTTCGAGTTTCACATAGTTTGTAGTTATACAAAAATCTTTAAAGTTGTACTTTTCGGATTTTTGCGATTGTTTTAGTTTTACTGTACTTAGATGATTGATTTTATGGTTATAACAACTATATTATGTTTTCTATTTGTGTTTTTAATGTGATCATGTAGAAATAAATTTGATTACATGACATATATATAACTTTTCTAATCCCACAAGGTAATGTCTAGGAAAATAATATATCACAGTAATGTATTTTCTTCCCAATTAATAGAAAATGTGATCCAGATTTTAAATTTTTGCAGTTAACGTGATCCGGATTTCAGAACTATGAATATGTAAAGTCACATTTTTTAAAACATGAATAAGTAACGTTATCGAAAGTGTAATCTAAATCATCAATTACTCTAAATCATCAATAATATAACACAAGTTTCACCAAGTTTTACAATCATATAACACAGGTTTTCACCAAATTTTTTAAGATTTCCCTTACATCCAACTCCTCTTCCATATCAGTTTTCCTTGAGTTTCTGTGTTCCTTAAGTCCCTTGCGATCTTTGAGTTCCTTGTGTTCCTTGTTATCCTTGTGATCCATGTGTTCCTTGAGTCCCTTATGTTCCTTGTGATCCTTGAGTCCCTTGTGATCCATGTGTTCCTTGAGTTCCTTGTGTTCCTTGAGATCCTTATGTTCTCTCCGAGCAGTTGAACCAGCGACCCAAATTCCTATTTGACACATACTTATTAGGACATGGTCTTTTTTCTCCTGTCGAAGGAAGCTTTTTTTCCTGAGTTCCTCCCTTTCTTTTATCGTACTCTAGAGGTAAGAGACACTTTTCCTCGACTTCTTTTGGAATCATCCAATCAGACATATAATAGACTGGATATATAGTCCTTCGATACACCAACACCCACACTCCAATCAAGTAATAAGGAGAGATTACATCATATATGTCACTCAACTATATTGGTCATCATGCTTCAAATACTTAATGGCATCGCCTATTACATGGACACATGAGTATTTATCTATATCAAACTTCCTGCAGCTGCATGTTTTATGAAGCAAATCCACCAAATAAGTCTTTCCGTCTGTTCCAATAACACTGTATTCAAGCTCAAAAGTATTCAGCGGAATCATTTGTAGTTTTCCACCATTCGATAGTCTTTTATGCATTTTGTTCTCCACATAAGGAACCAATTTTCGAGATGACGGTCCGGTTGCTGCATCCCTCCTATGTATGTTGAACCACTTGGCCATTTTGTCAATAATTGTATCAAACATAGGCAATAAATACATCCTTCATGCCTTTTCAAATAGCGCATTCAAAGACTCCGCACAATTAGAGGTGTCAATATTGTACAGTTTTCAGCTTTGTGAAAAACCAATTCCAGCTTTCATTTTTCTCCCCATCAACGACACTAAAACTATAGGATAATGGTGACGGTTTGGATACTGAGCCGTAGAAATAATTAAAACACCACCTTCAATAATCTTCAGAAAAGTTACATCCACAGTGATGACTTTCCTCATGTATTCAAACCCTTCAATGGAATCTTTCAACGCAACAAATATGTATTTGAAACTTTTATTTTCATCCAATAACAAACTTGTTTTTGTATCCGGGTTGACCTTCTCTATCATATACAAATAAGAAGACAACTTTTTGTATCTTTCCTCGGGACTACCACGCAAATCCTCAACAGTTTGTTGTTTTCCTCTCCAACATGTCGCATACGACACTTCCACACCCAATATGTGTTGGGTGTCTCAAATAGTCCCAGATAATCCTTATGCACTATAGCTGCAACACATCTTGGTGTAGGTTTCCTTTTAATTCTAGTACTTGACATTGCGCGAGAGCATGAATGCATCTTTATGTATGTTCTAATCGAGAATGCTTCAGAATTCTTTATCTTTGTAGCTCCCACAATCCATTTACAACCTTCAGCCGCTCCCCGACATTTCACCACATATCGACTCTTATCCGAGTTGGCGATACTGATTCCAAAATAGTTCTGCTGTGATGCTTTATCAAAAATATCTTTCACATCATCTTTACTCGGAAATTGTTGAAACAATTAAATATGCAAACCATCTTCCCACTCAGTAACTACTGGAATTTCTTTTGCAACATGTGGCAGCTCAACATAGTTGCAAATAGGATGAACTTCCATAGAGTTATCCACGTTGTCCTCATTGTCCACGCTGTCTATGTTATCCAAACCAATGCCCCCTTCGCCGTCTTCTCCATTAATAATATTCTCCACTCGTTCAGCTCCTGCTAGATATCGTTTTACTTCTTCAATGTGATTAATAGAGTGAGTGCACCTGGATTACCTTCAACTTCGGGTAATTCACTCACAAGCTCAGTATAGTTTCCACCATACTGGAACTATTTTGATTTCTTCGATGACCTCTACATGCAAAATACTTCTTCTCCCCTCTTTATCCACTGATGTCAGATACACAAACACATCTTCATCATCCAAAATATATGATTGCCTCTTAGGTTCTACTACGAGTAGAATGTAACTCAGATTCAGCCTCTTTGTACACGGATCTATGTCTTCTTATTGCATATCCTCTCCTTCAAAAATGAATAAGTGATCTCATCCAATGATGATGCCTTAAAGGATATAGCATACAGACAACCATTGCTTGGAATTTATTCATAATCATCTCCAAATTCGCATAATGTCCATCATAGTCAAATTGTATTTTTTTAGAAGAATAATCCATTATCCGTTGTACAAAATAAATAAATCATTAAAGTTAATCCTAGTTATTCAGTTATGCTATTAAAGTTACACTAAGTTGTACCTTGTTATACATTTTCGTCAGGGAGTAGAGTTTCACCTACTTACACTTTTCTAATCTACCAGTTTTACACTATTCATTCGGGAATTCAAATTTGATTCCTGACATTTCTTGTTAATTATCCAATTCCATAACAAACACACTATCCAACTCTCAACTTTCCGATTCTCTTCTAATTGACAACCCAAATATGAAATCTACTATCTAATATCACCTCTAGTTAACGAATCCCCTAATTAACCGAAGAGCATTTCATTCTATTTTGATGGGGTTATAAGATACAGACCAAGATAATGCTTTACCTGAAGTTGATTTGACTTGGGTTAGGGATCAATTGCTCAATGATTCAACATCCAAGCGAGCCACAAACTCCTTTAGAATCGCTGATTTGAGGAGAGCTCTCGCTTCGAAGCTCCAAACCCGAAAGACTCAAAGAATAAACGGAGGAGAGAGAAACGAAAAATCTATCTGGACCGGAGAGAAAGAGAGAAAGCGTGCTTACTTTTGATTGGTCATGTAGAGAAGGACACTTTCGACTTTGCCCATCCATATGAAGAGTATTAGAATAAACAAAAATATGTGAGAAATCGTAAGAATATGACATAATACTTTTTACCTTATTAAGGGTCTGACTAGTGACCATTCTAGAAACAAGAGGAACGAATATGAAAAGAACGTAAAAAAATAAAATAGTAGGAATAAAAATGAATGATTGATTCTTCTTCAATTTAACGGAAAACAATTTTGTTCTTTATTTCTTAAAAAAAAAAGAATGAAAGAGAATGAATAGAAAAAGTTATTTTTTATAAATAGTATTTTTTTGTTAAGACCATTATGAAATAAATTAATATTTATTTTTCATTGGTCACTATTCACTATTTATGCCCTCTTTATAACCCTAAGAGCATCTGCTATTATTTCTCCATCCACCCTGCATTTTATTTGATGAATCAGAAACAATAATAATTATTTTTTTCTCTTTAATTATGCCTCCCCGAGATTAGTTGTATTTTTTGGGCTTCCTTGTTAAATTATGTGATTTCTCATTTGTGCCTCGTCTTCGTCTCTACCAGCATCAAATTAGGGTTTTTCCTTCTTCATCTGGCGAGTGCCTAAAGATTTAGTGATTGAGTTTTGGTCTGAGTAGAGATCTAACTTAGCTCGTATCCTTCTTCGTAATCACCGTCCTCTGTTGTGCTTCTTTCGTCCACCATGTTCTGGAAGTTGACTGCTCTCTCTGCTGCTTCCCCGGTGAGTATCACTCTATGCTTGAGATTGATTCTCCGTTACGGTGAACTATTCGTGTTCTGGATCAACTGTCTCTTTCGTATCTACGCGAATTGAAGATGCTGAAATGTTTGACGTTTCGTTGGTTCATCGTGAATTAGAATTTTCATCTTTGTCCGATGCTTGTCAATGATTATATATATGGAATTCAATTGTTTATCCCCAATATCGTGTTGGGTTTTCAGATGACATTGGCTGCTTCGACTTGATGTTAACTTCTTGATATATTTCAAAGTTTTTGCTGTCCAAAATCTCCATAGTTCTTCTGATGTAGTATAGAGAATATATAGAAATCAGACAGGTAACACTGTCGTTGCTATGAATGGGGAGTTCTTGTCCATTTGGTCTATTGTCTTCCTTATCTTTTGCTTGCGATTGACAGGTCGAATCCATATTAGACAAGGAAGACTTCACTTTGGAAGAACTTTTGGATGAGGAAGACATAATCCAAGAATGCAGAGCTTTGAACAGCCGTCTCATTAATTTGTAATTCATTTAGGCGTCCTCTCCTTGTAGTTATCTGTATATCTTCGTTTGTACTATGACCTGTCTCTCTCTCTGTATCTCTCTGAAAAGATTGAAGAGGATATACAAGCCAGCATATATTGCACACAAAAAAGTAGATAGAATCATTTCACACTACCTTAATTTTTTTTGCAAGACCACCCTGGTATACAATGGGAGTTTTAGTTTCTTTTAGTAGTAGCAAGGATTGTGATGTTGGCCTTTTATTCGTTTATTTTATATGCTCATTTGCAGTTTGAGAGAAAGAGCCCAAGTGAAACAGTTATTACGTTTTATTGTTGAAGAATCTCCAGAAGATGCTGATAGCAAGCGTGCCTTCAAGTATGTGCATTTTTTTAAAGATATAACGTCCGTTGCTTTTGCTGATGAACTTTACCCAGTTTGCTGTTGACTTGATCTAGAATATGTCTGCGAACTATTTTGAACCAAGATTGATTATCCTTGTTGGAATAGTTCTCTCGAACTATTTTGAACCTTATTCAGATGTACTGTTGATGTTAAATCATGTTTCTCTATTAGGTTTCCTTTCATCTCCTCTGAAGTCTTGACTTGTGAGATTGATGTGATTCTTAAGACTTTAGTGGAGGATGAGGAGGTATTGTACTTATTTTCTTCTTCCTTAATTATGATGGATGCAAATTTATGAGTTTGATGTTTATTTCCTCTGGTCTCATTTAATTGTTTATTCTTCCTGATGCAGCTAATGAACCTACTTTTCTCCTTTTTGGAGCCAAACCGTTTCCACAGCGTAATGCTAGCTGGGTATTTCAGCAAGGTAATTTTTTTCAGTGTACACTTTTTGTAATTATTTTGAGAATGTCAGTTCGTAAGATCATATCCCTCCACATGTTTGTTACTTTACGAAGAATGTATCTTATCTCTTTCGGGTGTAGGTTGTCATATGCCTCATGTTGAGGAAGACGGTCCCGCTGATGAACTATGTAAAAGTGAGTTTTATTTGGATGTTTTATGATTTCTTTTGCGAATAGCACGAAATCATACGAAGTTCTTGTTGAAAATTAGATTGTGGCAGAAAGCATAGTAAGCTGGAATCCAGACAGTCCTTGAATAAACATATGAGATCCACCTTTTTTTGCGAATAGCACTGAAATCATACGAAGTTGTTCTTACTTGGTGAATTGTCTGTTGTACAGTCAATATAAATTTAGTAACTAATGTTTTACAATACCATCTACAGGCCCATCAGAATGTTTTCCAGCAACTTGTTGATTTGATAGGGATTACGTCCATTATGGAGGTATACCGTCCCTCTCCTCTTATTGCATTTGAACTGTTAATCACTTTTAAGCTAATGTTAATGTGATTTCCCTAGGTTCTAATTCGGTTGGTTGGTGCGGATGATCATGTTTATCCCAACCACATGGATGTGATGCAATGGTTAGCTGATAGTAATCTGCTTGAAATGGTCGTTGATAAGCTTAGCCCATCAGTAAGCATTATTTTTTAATTGTCTCTCTATCCACCTCATTTTGCTGTAAATGATTGAAATATAGCAAGCATGTACCTTACAAGATATATAGCGGATAGTTGGACTCCTGTGCTTGCACATCTATGTTTGTCTTCTTGGTTCGGTGATTGATGATTACCTACTTCTGAAACTCTAAATGTAGTAAAGAGAACACTCTGTTGTAGTTACTGTCTCGGTCAAACAACAAGAAGTATTTTCTAATTTTGATCAGTTTTAATGTGACGTTTCTGACTGATATTTTCTTTGGTTTTCCGTTTGTATTAGAATGCTCTTGAAGTTCATGCAAACGCTGCTGAAACGTTGTGCACTGTTGCACAAAATGCACCATCACCTTTAGCTACGAAGCTCTCCAGTTCAAGGTTTGCACGAAGTTTATCCTTACGTTTCTATATTATTATTTGCGAAGTGATTTTTCGCATTCGAACTTTCACTTATAACGGTTAATATCATTTATACCCTTAAGAAATAAAATATATAAATTAACTCTAAAATATAAACAAATTTAATTTTATTAGATTAGTGATTAAAATTAATAATTAATAATACTAAGAATTATCCAAAATCTAAAAAAAATTATTTTAAATAAAAAGATAATTCTTATAGATATTGTGTTATTATCCAAAAAATATCTTTTAATAAAAAATTAAAAATTAGAAAAAAACAGAAAACATATAACTAAATATTAATCAAGTAAAATCATTAACTTTATATAATTGAAAAGATAATATCAAATAATTTCTAAGATTTATTTATTAATAGTGAATATATGTACATAAGAATTTTTAAAAAATTCATGATACATAAAAAATTCAAATAAAAATATAAACAATAATTTATTATTATGTTATTTTTTAATTAGTAACAAAATTATTAATAAATAACTATAAAATGTTTATGTCCGCATGTGCTGGCTAAACACCTAGTTTTCAAGATAATTTCAGTGATCTTCTTGTCTGCAGTTTTGTTGCAAGGATATTCGGCCATGCTTTCGAAGATCCCCGGTCCAAATCTAGCCTTGTCCACACACTCTCGGTGTGCATTTCATTGTTAAGCCCAAGAAGATCTCTAGTTTCTTCTTCCTTTATGTATTCATTCAGGGGCCAACAAATCTTTGAGTCTCCAATTGCTGTGAATCCGGAGACTATTGCCACCATGCTGCCTAGACTTGGTTAGTGTAATACAAACTACAAATGACCATTATGTTCTGTACATGTGTCGCATGTTTGTTTCTTGTTTTTTCTGCTGATTGTTGTTTCATCTCAACATTAATATCACTTTTATAAGGGATAGGATCCAATTCCATCTTTTTGGTTCATCCTAACATATGTTCACTTATGCTGTTTAAAGTTACAATGCATGTTTGCACGAGAATTAAAATCTTTTTTGTTTTATTATTTTGTTGTTTATTTGCTTTCATTCCATGTTCTTATTAGCAGTTTCTGGATATCTGTTTTGTTCTTTCTTGCCTGATTGGTTCTAGCTCTAATTCTTGTTGAACGTATGTGATAGAATTTGGCTCCTTTACTTTTTTATGTGCTTGGAGCTCTTCTTTTAACTTCCCTTTGAGGCCTATATCTTTGGTGTAGGTGACTTTGTCAAACTTTTAAACGGGACCTCTGATGAAAAGGTGTTACCTACAACGTATGGACAGTTGAGACCTCCTCTTGGCAGTCATCGCCTGAAGGTCAGGTTTCATTGTGTAATTTTAGTTTTAGTCATCCTTAGGGTCTCACTGTAAGATGGGCACATCAGATCTTGGAATTGCACATGTACGCTTATGTGTGCTTTCTGTTCAATTATTTTCTTCTGATTACCTTTGTGTTGCTGATGGCTTGTCTCAGATCGTGGAGTTCATCGCTATCTTGTTGAAAACACGGAGCGAAGCTACAGGAAAAGAACTAGCCAGCTCAGGAGCTATTGGAAGAGTCCTTGATCTATTCTTCGAGTAAATACTACTTCGTGGCTTGATTACAAACTCTTGTTTTGTTTGGTACTTCACATCTTTATGTTTTTCTTAGCTAAATCCAAGTTTTCAATTGCTTTCTTTTTTCGTATGCTAGGTACCCATATAATAATGCACTGCACCATCAGGTGGAGAGTATAATAGTATCGTGTTTAGAGAGCAAAAATGACGAGATTGTTGACCATCTTCTCCGCGAGTGTGATTTGATTGGAAATATTCTTAAAACAGAGAAACAGCCAATCCTTTCTGGTGATATCCAGGTATGAACTGTTTCACTCATGCTTATTGGTGTACTTAGTATTGTGATAGGTATTTTAAATATATGGAGATCAAGGTTGCCAAGGTAGCATATACAGACAATTTTCTCGTCTGTGAGACAAGATGTAGAACAATAGATTGAAGAAAACATAGTTATTGTTATACCTCTTTTTCAGATAAATGGCCCATTATATCCACTTTTCCAGCATATATTGTACTGATATGTAGCCTGTATTGATTCTGCTTTCATGCAGCCAACAATACCTGCTGCTGGAACGCAGGCTCCACGGGTGGGAAATATTGGTCATATATCAAGAATTTCGAACAAGCTTGTTCAGCTGTCGACTAACAGTAACCTAATAAAGACTTTACTTGAGGTTCGTTTTCCAGCAACAATGATTGCGAATTTTCTGTTGTAAGCACGTATATTAATTTTCTACATATAACCATTTAAGTTGTGTAAAATAGTTGTGCTAAATGGTATGGACTGAATACATCTATTTGCTTGCATTATTCTTATCACTCTGTTTTCTGTACTCGTGGGAGGCAACCAGTGTTAATTACTTGAATTCTTTCTGCAAGACCCATCAAAATGTGTCCATAATAAAGTAATCCATGTATAACTCTACTTTTCGTTGTAATATTGAGGCATTGTCTTACCTCAACTCTTGTGTACAAATAGTTGCAGTTTGTTTGGTAGATACCAGTTTCTGACGCCTACCGTTTTCCTTTGCTAGGAACATAACGAATGGGGCGAGTGGGAAGCTAATACATTGCATGACCGAAACGCTGTTGAGAATGTTTATCGCTGGGTTTGTGGGTATGCTGTCTCTTCTCAAACCTTCGGCTTGCAGTCTCATAAAAACATTAAGATATCATTGGAAACTTGGTCTTTAACACCTTTGGGTTTAAAGATAGATAGCACAGTATCTAGTCGTGCTGTTTCAGATTTTGTTTCTTGATACCAATCACTTTACTTGTTTCGCATGCAGACGCCCAACTGCATTACACGATAGGACTAGGGACAGTGACGATGATGAAGTTCACGACAGGGATTATGACCTTGCTGGTTTAGCTAATAACTTGAACCAGTTTAGATACAACATGCACGAGAACAATGGTGCTGCGGAGGTAATTGTTAATCTCTCTTGCTAGTATTTGTTAAAATGTTGGCTGGTTCTAAATCCCATGCTGCTGGTTCCAGGAGCATTGTTCCAATGACAGAGAGGAAGAGGTATTCGTTATTAATATATTCAGTGTTCTCTTTAAAGAAAACACTGTCGACGATAGTCCTGACTCTTCACTGTAACATATTTTGTAGGATGTGTACTTTGATGACGAATCTGCTGAAGTTGTTATATCATCTCTAAGGCTTGGTGATGAACAAGACAAGTAATTTTCCAAATCTGAATTGTACAAACCAACATGGAGGGGTTTGGTTTCTTAATTCTTTGGGTTTGTAGCTTTTAGCCCCAATGTTTTTTTTTCCTTCTTGATGCAGCAATTTATTCACAAGCTCGAACTGGCTCACGTTCCAAGGAGATGAGTTGGGTGACAACACAGGAACAGGGACCATTCGTTCAGAGGAAGCAATGGAAGATGTAAGCTTGAATGAAACTTCTGGTAATGGAGATGAAGATGATGAAGAAGACTGTTTGATTACAGAAGGCAAGAACCCTTTTGTAGCTACAGCTTCAACCTCAGAAACAGTCTCTGTAGACACCCTACCTGGAGATATCGAGATCGATGAAGATGTGGTCTCAGGTGAATCGTCACCCGAAATGGTTGAACGTGGAGATTCTTCTTCATCCGCTGCACAGGTGACAGATCCTTTTCCTGAGTATGACGTGAAGATGCCTGATGTGAGAGTCCCAAACGGTTCGTCATCCTCGGAAGGCGAGATGAGCCCGAGATCTCCTTCTGTACCTTCGTTATTTGGCAAAGACGTTGAGTATATGGGCGTGGAACCAGAAGGAACCGAGAGGGCAATGGATCAAGCTCTAAAGGAAGGGATAGTGGGAGAGGCAGGGCCAATGAAGAGAAACAGCGCCATAGCCTCGCCGGGAAAGGAGATCACTGATGAGAATATACAGCAGGAGTACAACGACACTAACTACTGGAAAGTCGATCAGGAGGTGGCCGTGGTTGAATGATGTTTCGTGGTTCATCTTTGTCGGAATGGTGGTGTTGCACATCGTTGTCGGAATGATTCCCAAGCAGAAAGGAAGGAAAGAAAGGTACGTATGAAGGTACATTAATATTAAGTCTCATCCCTTTTGTTTTGTTTTTTTGGGAAAAGTGAAGTGACTGATTTGCTCGTTTAGGTTCTTACAAAATTTGGATGGTTTTTGCTTATGTCTTTCAAGGATTATTTTACTCGTTTTGATTTCACTCTTTTTCATTAATACTTTTGAAATGTTTTATTAAAGTTGGGACTCGTTGTAAAGACTTTCGTGATTTTTTGCACGTTATTTGGGTAATAAAAACCGAAAGTTTTATGTCTAGGGATATGGTTTTAGGCTATTTATTTATGTAGATGGCAGTTTCAGGAGCGATGTATCTTCCTCGGCTTCTCTTTGAGACCAGTCTATTATAAAATGATCCCGACTATTCATTCAAAGTTAGGTCTATCAACATCTCCTTATCTGTTTTGATGATCCTATCTTCTCCCAAACAATACACGATTATATTTCGTTGAAACCAAAAGTGAAGTTAAATGTACATTTGTTCATGGTGGTCCTCATCAAGCTGACTCATCATACCATCTATTTCTGCTCCGTCCACTACACATTTGGAAAGTTATGTTTTTTTTTAAACACTCAGTAACCAATTACATCATCATATAATCTTTAATTCTAACTTCACTCCACAGATAAATATTCCATGATGAAATTCTTTTCTAACACTTGGATTGACAGATGATTTTGTATGTACCATATCTTTGATGGGCATGTTCTCTCCGTAGCAGACGACCACAACGAACGGCTCTATTTGCAGTACTTTAGAATCTTCGGTAAACTTGCATCCTATAATCTACAAGAAATTACATAGTTTTGGGGTTCGAACCCCAGATTTTGATGTAAAAGCCCTTAAATTTTAGCCATTAGACTACGGTATTTCCACCAGAAAGTTATGTTTATGTTTGAAAAAAAGTTGCATATCTACCAATGGCATATTTGAAACAGAGAAACCAGTGAGATGGATCCTAATCTCACTCACCTAGAATCCTAAGAAGAACAAATCAAACACAAGATAATCTCAAATGAATAAATATCATCTTTAAGAACAAAGCCTTGGTGATGATAGAAAGAGAGTAAGAGAGAGAAAATGATATTTTGTTTGATTGATTATCCTAGAAGTGACCAAAGGCCTTGGTATAGTGCTTTTATTAAACTAAACCAATACATAATTTATCATAACCAATAGAGAAAGCTCTAATTGAACCATTTGATATAGCTGAATGCCTAAATCCATTTGTCGATAATACTCGAACTCAGGTTTGTGAGTGAGAATCATGTAACAATGTCTCTATTTCTTAAGAACGTTTCATAAAGTGGTACTTTGCATTCAAATGTGGCCAAGCCGTTGAGAACTTAAAGAGTGTCAGTCAATGTATGGCTTGAGTATTTTTTTCTTTTGAACTGATTTAATTAATTCGAGTCAGATTTCTAACTTGGATTTCACTTATGCTTCATTAAATCTTTTTCCGTAGAGTTTAAGAGGTCAGTTAGACTATATTCAGATAAAATTACGTCGGTTTCTAGCAAAACATTAAATTATTGTTTTATTATCAAATAATAGAAGTACAACATGTTCAAACAGAAACTTTGTTCTTGATGTTTTATTTTCTAATAACCAAATGATCATGATGAAATAATGATTAAATAATGATGACCTTATCTAAGAACGTAGGGATCTTGTTTGGAAACTTCTTACACATTTCACTACAATAAAAGATAAATGTTTGTTCAGAATTAGAGACTTTAATGAAATAATCGAACATAACGAAAAAGAATGTGGTAGAAGACGCTATAATGGCTCTTTCCTATCTTTCAAGCAAATGATAACTGGCAATTTGATGTCTTGAGTCGATAAAAGAGGACAAACTACCATAAGATGCTGTCTGGATCGTGCATTAGGAACTGAAAACTAACATGAAAAATTTCCTCACTCTTCAGTAAATTACTTGTGTTTGGGAGGCTTTGATCATCGTCCAGTTCTTGCAACTATCCTCTCAAACAATTTAGAGCGAATAAAAAATTAAATTTGGCAAAAGATAGTTGGATAGTGAAGAGATCCGACAAGTAATCCAAAATGGATGGAACTCCTCCGATCTACCGACGGATGCAAACATCATGGCCCATATTGCGTGCTGTCAAAAATATCTGAATCAATAGAGAAGATAAAATAATTTACTCAAAAAAGCAAGTGAATAAATTAAAAGAGAAAGGTGAGGCTATGTATGTGGATGGTAGTGTTATTACATATGAGCTCTCTACAGATCTGAAAAAACTTTGTGATGCTCTTAAGACAGAGACAGAGAAAATGTTATGGAAACAAAAAGTCAGTTATTATGGAGGAGACAAGGGAATATGACTCAATTTTTTCCACAATCTTACAAAACAAAGGCGAGCACGAAATAGGATCACACTGTTGATGAACGATTCATTGTAGAAGATGAAGAAGAACTGCTAGCCATTGCTATTAGTTACTTCTTAACACTTTTTGAATCGTCAAATTTGGCATAAATTGATGTTGCTTTGGGAAATATCACCTTGACAATCACAAATGAAATGAACCAGAAGCTAATTGCTTCGGTTATATAATGGGAGGTAAAGCTTTCCCTTTTTGCGATGCACCTATAGAAGGCTCCTGGACCAGATGGGATGAATGCTTTCTTTTAACAAAAGTTTTGGAACATTGTGAAGAGAGATTTGACTCGTATGGTCAATGAATTATTTTTTTAAGATATCATTGTTCATGGACTGAATATGATACACATATTTGTCTCATTCCAAAACAAATATAAGCCTATATATATGGCACAATTTCTACCATTCCGTTTATGCAATGTGAGCTATAAGATTGTCTCTAAAGTCTTATGTCAGAGGTTGAAGAAATTTTTACGTGAGCGTATCTCAGAAATCCAATCAGCCTTTTTTACGGGTAAGCAAAATACAAATAATATAATGATCGCTCAGAAGATGTTCCATTCTCTTAGAACGAAACTTCGTCAAGTGGATTATGCGTTGTGTTTCTTCTATTAAGTATGAAGTTCTCATGAATGGTCAACCTAGATGAAATATTGTCCTGTTAGAGGTTTACGTCAATGAGATACTTTGTGTCCGTTCATCTTTATCTTATGCACGGAAGCGCTTGTTAGCCTTCTAAATCACAAAAAGAATGAGGGAAATATAACGTGGATGCGCGTAGGACGTGCTAGCCCACCGGTGTCTCACTTGTTATTTGCTTATGAAAGCCTTTACTTCTGTAAAGCTGAGCCCCGTGAATGTGATGAAGTCCTGAAAGCAGTTAATGTATATGGGAAAGCATCGAGACAATGTATTAACTTTGAGAATTTTTTGCTTCTTTATGGAAAAAGAGTTATGGGGAACATAAAGCAAGAAATCAAATCCACTTTGGGTATTAACAATGAAAGAGGAATGTGAACTTACTATCTCGAGATCAACGGCCAAGATTGCGATAAACCACTAACTAGCTTGCAAGGAATCTAAAGAGCTGAAAGTGTCGAGATAGTAATCCTACATACGGTGTGCCAATTAGAAAGGATATAACTACATTCCAAAAGAACTCTTCCCAAAAATAAAAAAAAAGTATTTCCAAACAAAAGTTAACGGAAAACATTCTTCCTAAAGATTCATACTAAATGATAGGTCTTACAAAACAAGTTTTCGCAAAACAAACTTTGGCGAATTTCTACAGAAAAAATCATATGACGAGTTTAGAGGCTACAAAAGTATACAAAATCATCAAAGGAGGACAAAAAGGACAAGGGAAAGAGGTGAGAAATCCTCATCGCCCTCCAATCGTCTCTTTGCTCCTTATCGCCCTCCAAGCCCTCATTGCTCTTCATAACCCACCAAGCAAGCCTCATCGCCCTACAAGCCTCTATTTTTTCCTCATCACTCTCCAACTACGCCTCGTCACCCTCCAAGCTGTCTTTGCTCCTTATCACCCTCCAGAAGAGCGTCATAGCACTTCAAGCCTCTCTTTTCTCCTCATCGTCCTCCAAACCTCTCTTTGCTCCTCATCGCCTACAATAAGGGCTTGTCACCCTCCAAGCAGGGCCTTGTCATCCTACAAGCCTCTATTTGCTCCTCCTCGCCCTCCAAGAGAGACTCTTCTCCCTCCAAGCAGGCCTCAACGCCCTCTATGCCTCTCTCAGAGCCTCACCACGCGTGAAGCCTTCCTCATATCCCATCAGGCTCTCTTCATAGACCATGAAGCTCCCATCATGTTCTCCTTTGAATCTTGTTTGAAATTCCCTTCGTTTCGTCTCAATTAGATTTTCCGTTGAAATTTTACGAATAAAACAAGCAAGACAACATTTTTTCATAAATGTTTAAGTCAAATGTTGAGTCAGTGATGGTTAACTTAACACCTCGTATTTTTCGACTTAATGAATTGATTTTTATCATTTTGTAAGACTGATACATAAAAATCGGTAAAACAGACAAATCAACGATTTATTCGAAAAAGTTGTAAAAATGTGTAAGTCGTAAAACGGTCCAAACGATTTAAAACACGAACAAAGTACACTTATGACTTGGATTGAGAACCACCCTAGATCGTAATGTCAGTTTTCTTGGCTCGAATAAAGAAAATGGAAAAGATGGATAAATGGGAAGTTTCCAAGATAAACATGGAAGTCGAGAGGATAAGGAAGGATACAAGATGAAGATAGACTCGAATCTTGAGAGGATAAGAAAAGACGGTAGACTCTGAGAGACTATATATACGAGACCCTGTGCATTGAAGGGGAGGGATTCAGAAATAGGCATTAAGAAATCTCTGTTAGCTTAAAAAGAACTTACGACTTAGGTGGTTAGAATAGCAAGTTCAACACTTCGAAACGCTTTTACTTCTTTGTTCTCCTGTTTTTCATTGTTAGCGGATTTACGTGCGTCCTCTTTGGTGAAAATGTGTAAACATTTCTTCATCTTAATAAATAAAACACCTATGTGCAACTTTATACAATATTTCGTCTTGTTCTCTTCGTGTTTGTGTGATTGCGCAGGAAATACAGATCCTCAAGGAAAGTAGAAAATATTTACTTTCCTCCATTAACTAAAATTACTTTCCACAATAAGTAGATCAACTTGCAGATTATGTGCATTCTTTAAGAACATACGTGATCACAAATCAATGGATGATCAGCTAGATGGCTAACGAAAGATGGAAAGGAAATTCGCATTAAGGCTATAGCATTAGCACTTGCAACATATATCATGTCTAATTTTCTGCTCCCCTTGGAGATTTATGGAAAGTTAGCAAGTGTCATTACACGTTTCTAATGGAGCTCGAATCCACCTAAACGGTGAACTATGAGATTTTTTTTTCCAAGAGATGAAGGTGGCATTGGATTCAGGTTAGTCTTCTAGCTTTAATGTCAACGAATTGTGGAGATTGATACAATTCTTAGATTCCCTCTTGCAAAAGTTCTCCTTGGAAGGTATCATCGACTATGCTCATCTTTGCGAGCAACAAAACCTGAATCTCCTTCTTATGTCTGGACAAATTTGATGGCAGTCAAACGACAGTGGTTCATGGTTCTCCAAAAGAGTGGAATGTAGAAATGTTAGAAAACTTGGTTGCTTAAGAGGATATACCACTTATTCAGAGTTTGACCATAAGCCAATCCAATAAAAATAATAAAAATAGTTGGAGCTATACCAAAAGTGGTATGTATACAATTAAATCTGGATATTGGGTGGCACAAAGTATTCTTTATCAGACACCTGATTTAAAGGTAACCGAGCCCAGTATCACAAACATATAAGCCTTTGCTTGGAAAACCAGTCCTCCTAATAAAATATGTCATCTAATTTGGTAGATGGTATCTTGATATCTAGCTGTTACAAATAATTTAACATGACGTGTGATAATCATTTCCCTAGATGTGGAGAGCATAATGAATTGGTTAATCATGTGTTCTTTGAATGTCCACCAGATTTAAAAGCCTGGACTCTCACTTCAGCACCTTTGTGCCCGAACATTTTCGCAATATCAAGTGTGTACTCTAGTTTGGATTTTGTTATGGAGGAAGAATGAAATAGAAAATTCAGAGTTAGATAGAGACCTGTATTCTTGGATTATTTGGTATATTTGGAAAGCCCAAAATGAGAAACTCTTAATGGGAATAACAAAAGAACGGCTGGAGCTAATTGGACATGCCTAAAGTGAATATTGATGCAAACTAAATGGCCTCATAAAATGCACAGCCACCTCACCAGATACATAATGCACAAGCCTTATGTTTGCAGAGTATTTGTTTGGTAGATGGTATGGTTGGGTATGCCTAGACGAATTTGAAAATCAACAACTCATACAGTTGAGAAAAAAGAGAGACGATTATCACATTTTCATTCAAAATTAGATGCTCTCTTGATGATTTTATTTTACATTCTGTAGGGAATGTACCGGTAGCCGCAAGAGCTGACACACCTTTACCGATTATCAACAAGCGACAATTGTTAAGAGAGAAATTCTCGAGAATAGCATCCAATGCCTCAGATCCTTTTTCATTAATACCAAGCGAAACAAAATGATCAAGGTCATATTTCTTTCCTCTACTAAGGCCAACAAATCAAAACACCTATGGGCGCAATGACATATTTCTTGTACTTTCATGTGGATCAGGTACTTACCGTGGAGCTATGTTGCACCGGGACGGATACAGGGACAGAAACGGGGAACGGAAACGGCAAAATTTAAAATTATGGGTACAGAGACAGCATATATCACAAATTGGTTTTAAGTTGGAAGTCCATAATAAGCACGAGTTTAGCGTGGTATCAAAGCTTGCTAAACCTAACCACCAAAATGGTTTAGAATCAATCCACACACTCTTATAATTCGGTCCAAAAAGTGGCTTGTGCTCTCGGACCCGATAATGTTGGTCTGCGAGATTAATGGCTAGAAGAGCCATTATCTCTAGGGAGTTTCACTAAGTTGGTTTCAGAGCCTACTAAACCTATCTACTAAAAATGTTTAAATTCAGACTTATTATGAGATTTCAACTTAAAACTAATTAGTGACAAGTGAATTGATCATAGCCTTTTATATATTATTCATGTCCCAGTGAAACTCCTGATGTGAGAGTTTTATATTCTCACACCCTCCCTCAAGATAATGGTTCATATGACTATTAATCTTGACAATATCTTAATCTGAAACTCAATTCGTTCAGACTGCTGGGTCATTCGGGTCTGGTTGGTTTAGGATCAATTGGGCCTTTTTCAATGGGCGGATTAATTTCAGTTTGGTTGGGTAGGGTGTTTTCGGCTCTGATACCATGTTAAGTTTATTGGACTTCCAACTTAAAACCAATTGGCAGTAAGTAGAGTTATCCAAGTCGCTCATATATTACTTAAGTACCTTTCATATTTTCGACGTGGGATCTTCTCTCCAACAAAAATAGAGGAGAAATGACGAGATGGCTGAACTTGCTTCTGGCTCTTTGAATCTGTCCATGGTAAACAATTCTTGCTCCTTTCATTTTGACAGGCTATATATGATGATAGTGAGAACTGAAATTCACACTGTCAAAATGTATAAAGGAAGAAAGCATAGCTTTCCTTGGGGGTTTGGATTCTCTGCATAACCACATACACACAGAAAAAGCGAAAAATATGAAAAGAGATGTAAAAATGGTTTTTATTGATTTTGGATTGAACCTTATGAGAGGATGCCTACGTACCCATTTTGAGGATCAAGCCGAATGTATTTCAACTTACAAAGAGTTTAACAAGATATCAAACTGCTTTCGTGACGTTTGTCTCATAATTGGGTACAAGCAATATAAAACAAAGTATGGCAAAAATAAAGCCTAAGATTTATAAGTGCAGAGAGTTTTTGTAGCGAACAACTTCTCTCTTTCTCCTTTGCCTCGTCTCTGTTTATATACACATCTAAGGTCAGCCGAATTTCCTTGTCTCCATAGATTCATATCTTCCAATTGCCTCTACTTTGCCTTATTTTCAGGATTCGAGTTTACCCTTCCCGAAAGTCTTCCATTTTCTTGCTTTCTTCCATTATCCTCTCCAAGTTTAGATAAACCGTCATTGACATTGGGACACTTCATTTCCTAAGTCGTAAGTGGGCTGTTCATTTTTTTTCATCATCTTCTCATATGATTTTTTCCCGAGACGTTCTTTGTTTCATCGCAATCAAAGTTGTCGTTAAGATTTTACATAGAAAACAAGAAACACATTGTTTTCTTGTAAAATTTAGCCAAACATCTAGTCGGAAATGGTTAAATTGAACAACATAATATTGTTGGAAAATGACATTTTTATTTTGTAGACCAACGGCAAAAATAAAAACCATAATTTTGAGCGAATTAATGATTTTTTTGAGAAAAGTCGTAAAAACGTGTAAATCGTAAAACAGTCCCAAATGGCCTAAAGTACGACACAACCCACTTACAACTTAGGACATGAAGTGTCCCAATGTCAATGACGGTTTATCTAAACTTGGAGAGGATAATGGAAGAAAACAAGATAATGGAAGATTTTCGATGCAGAGATAACTGCAGGGAAAAGGAAACCCGGCCGACCTTGGATGAGTATATAAACAAAGATGAGGAAGAGAAGAAAGGGTGAAGTTTTTCGCTACAGAAACTCTCTGCACCTAAAAACCTTAGGCTTTATTTTTGCCATACTCTGTTTTATATTGCTTGCATCCGATTACTGGACAAACATCGTGAAAGCTGTTAAATATGTTGTTAAACTCTTTGTAAATTAAACTACATTTGGCTAGGTCCTCGGAAGGGGTACGTAAGGAGCCTTTCATAACATTAAGTCTGAAATCAATAAAATCATTTTGCCTCTCTTTTTTTTTTCTTTCATTTTTTGTGTTTTTGTGGTTACGTAAATAATCCAAACACTTAAAGATAATTACACTTTCTTCCATTATAAAACTTGACAATGCAAATTTTGGTTTCCACAGTTTGGCGCTAGAAAGAGAGGTGGGGGCGGATTCTCTTACTAAATTCACCGAACACTAAATTGGAAAGTTGTTGGCTGTCGCTAACGAGACTGCGATACCACTCACAGAAAATGGCAACGTATGATCTATCTAAACCTACAAAAATCATCTCATTATCGAGCTAGAGAGATCTCTACGTGAAAAAGGATTTCAGCCAAAAACGCTTACCAAAAATAATTTTTTGTCTCTCCAAAATTGCGTAAAATCCCTAGAAAGCTCGCGAAAAAGAAGCAAAGAAAGTACACATCCCTCACTACTATACTTCTTCCGATAAACCTTCAAAGAGACTGGATTGATCTCTCTTGAATCGCTCAAAACCCAATGCCACTGACGAAGATGAAAACATAGCAAAACCGGAGATTGTATCCCTCATTGCTAGATCGTCTTCCAAAACAACTTATGTAAAATTAAATTTGGTAACATTTATGAAACAACTTTCGTAAATAAAACTTGATAAAATTTTATGAAATAGTTTTTGTAAAGTTAAACAAGACAACATTTTACGATACCGCCCTCGTAAAATTAACTCGGAAACATTTTACGATACAGTCCTCGTAAAATTAACTCAGAAATATTTTACGAAACATCATATAAAAAATCTCGAGAACCTTTTATGCATGAACTATCTTAAAAATCAAGCTTGAAAACATTCTACAAAAAAAATTTCAATACTCCACGATTACGAAGCGACCTTCAGAAAATCAAGAAGGATCATACAAAATGGTCAGAAAGGACCTGTTCGCCCACAGTTTGGCGCACTGACCATCTCACATGTTTCTTCCTCCTCGCACACTTCACTCTTCCTTGAGTCATCGCCCACTGCTCCTCACTTTGTTTCAGCGCTTTCAAAAAATTGCATTCATACAAAAGGTGTAATCAAGTTTTACAAAATTCTGCCACGTTGAGTCGAAAACAGCTACTCATTAACATGTGATAAAGTTTTCAACAATATCTGAAGTGTACTTGATCATTTTTAATAACCAACGGTAGGAAGAAAACTAAAACCAAAACGTAGTTTGTAGGATTCCAATCTCTTCCTCACTTTGATGTTCTCGTGGAAGTAAAATTGATGACCAAACCATTAGAGAATTAGAATCAAGCTTTATGAAGTTCCGTAACACTGAGTCGAAAATGTCTACTCATAAATGCCAAATAAGTTTTTGATGAAATAAATCTTTCTCGTAAAATTAATGATACTGAGACTGAAACTCGGATCAGAAGGTCAGGATCGGCAAACTAAATCGCAAAATGGGTACGGGCTATACGCGGCCCGGAACATAGAGAAACCCAGCAGGATCCGATCTTTTTACTTGCCGTAGGGGTGGACAGACACGAGGAGAAGAAGGGGAAAAAGAGAAAGCATAACAGAAAAGAGGCAAGCCTGAATCTCCTATTAAATTAAGGTATTTACAGTTTAAAATTAAGATTAGGAATTTTCATAGGAAAGTACTGAGAAGCAAAAATGCCTAGGAGATTTCCGTGGACTTTAGGGAACTTAGATTCTATGTGGTTAATCTATCGAACTAAGTCTTAGACGATATCTTGCAGCTCGTTCTATTTTTCCTTAACTGTTCAGACAGATCTTGCAAAACAATTCAATCTCTCGCAAAACCGAGAAATGATCATCACACATTGAAGCATACTCAGCTACCTGCCTAAAGAAAGAAAAAACTAGACACATGAGTGACATCTTCAAATTGACTTGTTCCTACCAGTCTTCTTAAAACCAACACATTCTCGTCGTCGTCTTTAAATCCACCCACATTGCCGATTATCTTAATCCTCAGAAGAAGAACGTATGCAACCCATCAAAATATTGGTTCATCCATTCTCCTTTTATTTTAAAAAGGAGCGAGCTGATATGTATACTATACTCGTATACTCTCATACTTCAATTTTTTTTCTCGATATCAAAAAAAATATTTCGAAAAATAAAACTCTTACAACTTTAGGAAGAAAACCATTTACGCAATACAATATGCCACTGAATATGTCCAAACCGCAAATATCAATCTAAGACTAGTCTAAACGCTATGGACATAGCCAAACCGTTTAAAAAAATAGCCTCTTAACGCAATCATGATTTAATATAATCAATACAAACTTCGGATAAGAACACAATAGCTGGTCAAAGACGTGAGAACCTTTTTTTATTTAACAAAACAAGTTTTGGATAAAACTGAAAAATACACGAGAATCTTCAAATACAAAAAGGGTTGCTCCCAATTTTCATATAACCAAGAGAGTCACATAAAAGCATTAAAAACATTTGCGACAAATCAAGGACACAAGTAGCTACAAGCACAACAAGGGGTGTAATGACCCTCACGAGTCAGTGAATTTTTGGTCGATAAAAATTCTCGCTCGACTAATTTGGAGTTTGTCTGATCAGAATTAAAATAAAAACCGACCGGTGAATTAATGTCTCGATGAGACTGTCGTGTGGTCGAAAGACCTTCCCTTGATAGATCTGGTCAAGTTTTAATTATTATGGTCGAGTTATGTTCAAGCTGGACGAGTATATCTGAAAGCAGGACAAGAACGGAAGAACAAGAAATATTTGATCGAGAACTGGTCGGGAATACTTTCAGCTGCTTGTGAGTTTTGTGCATGTCTTGTGCTGCCTGGCTGGTTGCTTCCTTACTGACCTGGTCATGTGACTATCACAAGATGCTTGGTTAATTAAAAGTCACATGCTGGTCACAAGCTGTTTGCTTCAGCTGCTTGCAGCTTTCTTCATGGGAAGGAAAAGTTCAGCTGCTTGTGCTGCTTGGTGTGCTGAAGCATGTCTCCAGCTGTCTATCCTCAGCTTTGCCTTGTGTGGGAGTAAACCCTTATCTGAAGTAACTACTCATGCTATAAAACACCATCTTCTCTCCTCTGGTCGTCCTGTTACATAAGTAAAAAACCAGAGAAAAGTCAGTGAGAGTTTGAGAGAAAAATCAGAGAGAAAAATCAGAGAGAAAAAGATAGAGAAAAATCAGAAATTTTTTTGTGGAATTGATTTATTCTTTTCTTTACTGAGCTGAACTCTTCCATAAATTTTGGCGAAGATGATGAGAGGAACATAGCAGATCTTGGTCGAATTTGCTCTTCATCTCTAGGACCAAACCTAGCTATATCAATGAGTAATTATGAAAAATAAGTCTTAGAGGGATAGCAAGGATCAGTCTAAGTCACGTTTAAGAGTCTGATATAGGCGTGACCATAAGCTTTGAGTTTAACTCGGGTAGGCGTGGCTTCAACTATAAGTGGTGTACCAGTTGAGTTCAGAAAACTCTTGATGTAAACCGATGGTCGCGGTCAGTGGTGGGATCAATCGGATCTTCCTTGTGGACGTTCTGAATCAGGAGTTGAGTGGAGTGTGATTAGATTGAGCTCGAGACTAGTCTTTCTTAGCCAATCTCATGGATTCAATGGTGAGTCTAGATAGATGATTGATGAGTTATAAATGAGTATAGCATTATTGCATACTAAATATGTTTGATTGATTAAGTATTGTTTTTTGATCTATATTTAATTGTGAAGATTTTACCTTGTCTCTTGATCTATATTCTTGAGTAAACACTTAAGAATTACTCTAAATAATTATTTGAGGTTTATCCCGAGCCTTAGTACTTGTTTTCAAGTACTAATATATAAGTATACTATTAAGTATATAAGTATAAATCATGTGAAGTCTTATTGTATATTCACTCTTCCAAAAGTCCCGCATTACCGTGAATTGGTCCTGCGATCTGGAACAAGGTCATGAAGACACGATGATGGGGTTGCACCCTGGAAGCCGTGTAACTGCATGCAGCGTTAGATATTCGATCTTGGAATATCTGATGGAGATGATGGTTATATTTATTTTTCCCGCTAAGCTCGGTTAGCCTTGGTGGTTTTCCGGGTTTAGTATATATATATATATATATATATATATATAATATGTATGAGTGAATGGCGGGTGTCAAGGAGGTGATGTTTAAGATAAGATTCACATCGACGGAATGATAGGCCTTATATATTTTTATTAGTTATGGAATATATTTCCACTGCATACAACTGGAGTTCATTGCTCGAGATATTATTAATATGTGTTGGGGTTCAGGATTAGACTCACTGAGTAAACTAGTTACTCATGACTCATTTGTGATGCATGTTACCAGTAGGTGAGAGACCTTACTCTAGGACGGGAAGGAACACCATTAGCCAGTGGTAGTTTTATTATCCTTGCAAAAGTCGTTTTGATTTATCCTATGTATAAATTTTGTTTACCAAAAACCTCGAGGTTAACCTTTAAATTTTTTTGTAAGATGATTTTGAAAGAATAATTATATAATGTATACATATTGTTTTAAAGTATGGGTTTCCATATGATATTAGTCCTTGTCCGGGATGAACTAACTATCGGGTATTGCTTGGTCGGGTTGAAAAGCCTTAAGTGATATCTGATAGGAGCGTCAATTTTCTCAGATTGCTAGTCCAAGGAACTTAGAAATATTTGAGAACCTTGGATCAGCTTTCGGGGAGTATCGACCGTGTCATTTCCGGTCATCTATGATCGTGGGTGTCACAAGGGGAAAGTCTCATCCTCGCTCGTTGACCAGATCTCCCGCTTGTTGACCAATTCGTTCACTCAAGAAACGAATATGTCATGAGCATTTCTCTGAAAAGCTACAAAATCGTTTCTTGCAAACATCGTAAATAAAAAGCTTTCATAAAAACTCAATGAGTTACAGGAAACAACTTTCACTAAAGACCGGAATCAAAGCGAAAATGTTTTTGTAAAATTTGTGGAAACATCACTACTTTGACGTCTCTTTACAAAGCTTCATTTCCCACTCTTCATAAAATTGGCCCCCCACTTCTTTTGTATAACTAAAACATTTTACAAAATAGCCTAGAGGAAAACATGATCAGTATTATTAAAAATGACTTTCCAATACGAAAACATGAACAAGTAGAACCTTGTCCTCGCTGGCGGTGAGGAACTCGCTCATTTTACTTCTATGTAAAACCCCTCTCATAAAGCTTACAGGAAACATACTTCGTATAGCCATACCAAGTTATACAAAGCAACTTTTTGAAACAAACAGAGCAGCTTTCATGATGGAAACAAAGTTATACAAACACAAATTTCACACGACTAAAGGAGTGTTATTATACAAAACACTCATCATATTATTGAAACCTGAACTGCAAAATCATTTTATACTACATCAGCCACCTCAGCGGCAAGAAAGCCACGATTCTAGCATGTCACTCTCAACAAAAGCTCTTTCGCCTTTGGCCAATTATGCCTTCCTTAAAAAAAAACCACAGAATTTGGCACCTGCAAGGATAATTCTAAACTAGCATGACCTAAATGCGAACACAAAATTGGCATGGTCTAACCGTTGACCAACACAATGCCCTCGGCTATAAGGCTAAACACAGGCTTCATGCCAAGCCAGAACACGTGAGCAACCAATGCTCCATGTAATCACTCAACGGAAAAGACAAACTATGATTCATTTAGAAATGCTAAGTTATAACTACAAAAATGATTTTTGTATAACCGGAAAATGGAAATCATGTGATAAAATCTTCATAACAAAACTCAATCCTAACAACCAGGCAGTTAGCAGAATTTATGAACTTTTCGTCAATCGACCAACTTCCACAAGCTTCACAAAGCATTTTTGAAATACGAAACGTCTTTCCCAGAGACGCGGCATACAAAAGAACTCTTGTGAAAAGCTCCTTGAGCTATATGAAACATATTTCTCAGCTTGAGGCTTCATATGAAAAATAGTTGAGCCGTTCGATAAGAGAGGAAATCATAGTGTAACCAAAAAAATATGAGCCTTTTTTGGCAAATTACGGATGACAAACTAACCAGGGCTCATGCTCGGGATAGTGATTTGAGCCATGTGAAGAGAAGTGTCCAGCTCGTTAATATTTTAATAGGTGAGAATCTGTCAATGGTTGAAGCTAAAGCGGAAAGACCTTGAATTCTTGCCAGTTTCATATGACTAGGTGAGTCTTCATTTCTTCAATTCGGGAATGATCCAGTGGGATAAACTACGGTTGACCCTAACCGCTTATGATGTTTGGGTCATCGGAATGTTTTTATGATGTGGACTGTGCATTTTTATTTCAATTGATAATTGGGCCAAGTTTTACCCTTAATGTATTTTCTGTTGGGCCTTTATTGGCTCTGAATCTGAGGTTTTTGTTGGCTCTAATCGGGGTCATTTGTCCAAAGTCGTTATATATGATTCTTATTTTTATAATATTATATGACTTATCTATTTCTAATTTGTTATAGTTCTTTTTTGAAAAATGCAGTAGTTTTCTCATGTGTTTATGCTTTTGTTTTTAGGGTAAAATTTATCGTTTTTATTTATTTATGTTATCAATAAAGCGAACTTTTTAGGCATGCTTAAGAGATGTCAGCGACCGGTGTGCTGGGTTTATGGTGTTACATTCTACTTTGGTTGTAGGATTACGATGGTCTCATCTTACTCGTTTAAGTACATACCAGTTTTTGTAGTAAAAACCAGGACATCGATCTGAGATATACCTGAATTATATTAATCAAGATATACTTGGTCTTATCTATATAGCACCTATTAAAATCATGTCATCGGATGTCAGGAACCTCAAAGTTCATATAGGAGATGGTAACTTGTGTATGTTATGGACATTTGAAAAGTTGATGTTCTGTTGTGAAATCACGTTCTTGAATTTCCAAGACGAACGAATATTAGTTAAGAATTTTTTTTTTGTCTCGTCATAACCACTTTTTAGAGTTGGCGACGTCTCACATTTTAAAAGTCTTGGAGATGGATTTAGCACAGACCCACTAAGAATTAAGCCCAAAATCAGGCATGGTCCGTTAAACAACAATTAGTGACTTCGCTAAAGAAAAAACGTACTTTACTATAAATATTAGGGGTGGGCAAAAAAACCGAACCGAACCGAGTCAAACCGAATCAACCGAACCGAAACCGAATCGAACCGAACCAAAGTCTATTTCAAATCATTCGGTTGAAGATTTTTCCAACCCGAACGGTTCGGTTCAGTTCGGTTTAAAACCGAACCGAACCGATAAACCGAAATGTTTTTATAATTATTTAAATTAAAAATATTAGTAATATCAAGATATTAAAATGATAAGACAAAGCCTACATAATTTCCTTTTTTTCTTTTTATTTAGTTAATTTTTGTTTGATTGAGTTTTTATAAAGTTATAAACTATATTTGTGACTTTTTAAAGGTTTTTATTTTGATTTTATACTGAATTTAATTTACATACTATTTATTATGACCAATGCGATTATTTCATAACAACCATACATTTATGTATTAAAATTAAAACATGATTTCTCAAAAATAAATAAAAGAAGAGAAATCCGATTAAACCGAACCGAAATGTAAACTGAATTGAATACAAACCAAACCGAATATAAACCGAACCGAATATAAACTGAACCGAATATAAACCGATCCAAAACCGATCCAAACCGAACTAACTATGGTTTACTTCAGCTGATAAAATTCTAGAACCGAATTAACTAAACCAAACCGAATCCGAACCGAACCGATGAAATAACCAAAGTGCCCACCCCTAATAAATATAAGGACATCAAACTCATTGATAGAACATTCAAAAACATACAAAAACGTACAGAAAAATGAGAGAATCTCCTGTTCATCACCAACAAAGTCTTGGACGACCTCGACCACTGGATGAGCTCGGCCCAGACAACCTCGACCACTGGATGAGCTCGGCCCAGACAACCTCAGACAAAAAATGGAAAGATACTTGTTTAGACGAACTGTTTAAACGAGCATTTTTAGTTTTTGTAATTGACCGAGCTTGTTTATTCTTGATTATTAATACAAAAATCTCCACCCCTTAACATCTTTTTACAACAAAACATCATTGACGGGATATGAAATCCACAATTGGCACCCACCGTAGGGCTTGAACCCACGGCCACAAGTTTAAGACCTGATTCACCCAATATAGGGCCTCACGAACAACCTTCAAATTTTCCACAAATCTCCGCACCTTCACAACACGAAAGTTACAAGTAGGAAGCACATTATCATTCCTCGCTAACGCCCTACAATATCTCTTGCTCAGCGCCTCCTTCTCCTTTTTATGGCGATCTGCCTCCATCTCTTGACAATTCTTCACTCACTCAGCGACTGAGTCTATCTTCGCAATGAACTTTTCCACTTCTCCCTGTGCAACCAAAGACCCCCTTTTTGAGCTTCATATTTCTTAGGCCACGTTGGAACCTCCTCAGAATGATCCGCCCCATCCTTATTAGCAGCAAGCTCAGCATTCGCCTTTTTGAGCTCCGACTTGACGACCGCAAGCTCCTCATCTTGGTTGCACACTAATCGATTCATAAACTTCGCATCCTGCACAAATCATATATACAAAGTTCTTCATCTTGCCCAACACAAAAGAGAGAAAGCAACAAAGATTCTTACATGGTCGTGTGACGAGCAAAATCCTGGTACCACTCAGTGTGTTTAACATCATCAAAAGGATAACCACCAGCAATACTAGGCGATCAAAACAAATTAACAAGGTCTCCACATTTTGACGCCCAACTATCAAATGCATGCTTAAACGGCTCAGAAGAAGCTTTCTCCACAAAAGGAGCTGGTTCAACCGCCAAAGACAGCTCAACCCCGAAAAAAGTCTCCTCCACTAAAGGAACAACTTTACGAGACTTTGATGATGGTGCATCCTTTGGTGAACGACCACCAGCAGATCATTTCTTCACACTAGCAACTCCCTTTTCAAAAGCAGATCGTGAACCATCAACCTTCTTACCACTAGCAACAAAAATTTATGTTCCGGAAACATCACACCCTCCTCAACGACGTCCAGCCGACGGTGCAGGAACTGTCGTACTAGTGTGACCCATGATAAAAAAGTCGCAGAAGCCGAAGGCCACACACAGATGGAACACTGACCAGTCTCAAAAACATAAGCGATGACACTACCTCTGGCAAAACAAGCAACCAAGCTTGGAAACTCACTGAAATCCATCCTTTTCCCGCAAACTTTCCAAGAAGCTGCAAAAAAAAAAAAAAAAACACCAAAGACATTCAATCCGCAAGCAAAGGAAAACAAGCAAGCAACCAAAGACACAAGTCATTTCAAAAAAAGAAAGAATATCAACCTGAGTGCATGAACGGGATGCAACACCAAACCTCTGATCGCTTCACCAAAGACCAGTCTCGAGCCTTTGTCGCCTTGAAATCCTCCACTCACTCTACGTCACCCAGCGCAAGAGGGATACCAACCAAAGTACGACCTGCACAAACAAACAAAAATCAAAAGAAAATCACAAAAAGCAACCACAAAGAAAATCAAACTACCATTGTAAGGATTCAAACTACTCCTAAAAGGGGCAGTCATATCAGAAACATCAGGAACCGATGATGAAGCAATTCAAACATAAAAAAAAATTATTAATCCACTCATAAGTTTTTCTCCTTTTCTCATTGGCAACTCCATGCCTAACCCTCATAGACACATAAAAGGCCCTGTCTGTTTTATCACACCGAGTAATATGCACAATAATTTCAAAAAGATAGAGACTCATATGCACACCAATGTCCACAGCAGTAAAAAGAGCAAAAACCATATTCTGAATCGTAGCTGGAGTTAGATGAGAAAGAGTAATAAGACGATCATCGCAATACGCCATCAACAACCTCGGGAGGGGAAACCACAGGTGATACTCGGTGAACCAGAAATCATAAACACAAATCCACCCATCCAGAACCATCAACATACGTTTATCGCTCTCAGAAATACACATTTCTACATGACCATTGCAACAACAGTGGGCCAAGATCCACTTAATTTCATCATCCTTAACAAGAGACAGAAACGACTCTCCTAGATGTTCAAGAAGAGGGCCTACGAAACTCCTCGGCCTCTCCCTCACCCTTTTTGTCTTCTCTTTATTCTTTTTCTTCTTCTTCACATAACCATCAGAATCAGAAAGAACATCAAATGAATCAATAAGGGAAGTGGCCAAACTCTCCTTTTTAATCTTTCTCAAAATGTCGACTGTTGGGGTCAAAATCGGTTACAACGGAACTAACTCCTGAAAGTCTCCAAGAAACATTTCATGGTACAAGGCTATCAAGTAAAGTTTGAGAAAAGGAGTTTGTTTGATGGATTATCAAATTAGAAATCTGATCTCTTTGACAAATGACTTTCAGAAAATAACAATAGAAGAAGAAAGGGTTTACTAATGCTTCCTTAACCGTCCAAACCACCCGAAGGAGGTCCGAACTCGATCAGTCCACGAGCCAGTTCGCCCTAGGGTTACCTAGTTCAATGCACGAGCCAGCTGACCCTTCGGCGAGCTCGGTCAGTCCACGAGCCAGCTCGCCCTAGGGCGAGCTCGGTCAGTCCACAAGCCAGCTCGCTCTAGGGACAAGCTCGGTTCGTTCACGAGAAAGCTCGCCCTAGGGCAGTCTCGGTCTGTACATGAGCCAGCTGTCCCTAGGGTGAGCTCGGTCCCTTCACAAGCCAGCTGGCCCTAGGCCGAACTCGGTCTGTCCACGATCCAGCTCGCCCTAGGGCAAGCTCGGTGTGTTCACGAGCTAGCTCGTCCTAGGGTGAGCTTGGTCCGCCACGAGCCATCTCGCCCTAGGGCGAGATGGGTCAATCCTCGATCCAGATTTCCCTAGGGAGAGCTCGGGTCCTACCCAAACCAGCTCGCCATAAGGCGAGTAAAACTGCATCATGTCAATATCATGCACTCTCGTCTCGAACCATGACCATATTGTTCCTTGTTTCGTCTCGATCAGAGTTACTGTTGAGACTTTACAATAAAAACCGCGAATACTTTTTTCTCGTATAAGTTCAAATCGATCGTACAAAACAGCGACTGTTAACTTAAAACACCAGATGCCTTGACTGTATGATTGATTTAAATTCTTGTATAAAAACCAGTGTTATACCAAAGGTGATTTCACAAAGAAATCGAAAAGACATTCAAAGTCAAAAAGACATTCAAAGTCGAAAACACACGGGAAAACCCGTCGGGACAAAACCTTGACGAAGTAACTCCAACTGCCACGCAGCTAACCACAAATTTTTTTCAGGAGAATGAATACGCTGACATACATCCTAGGAGAATGCAAAGCAGGACCGCCAAGCGAACCTCCTCGTTCGGAAAACCCATGACAAAAGAGGAAGAAAACCTTTTCTGGGTCAAACATGATGAACTGTCCGAGAAACAAGCGCAGACTGTCCGCAGCAAACACCGACAAACTCGGAAAAACGCTGGCAGCGATCTCAGCGAGATGCGAGATCTACGTGAGTTCATCGCAAAAACCGCAGCAGAAGTGAAGGCGGTAAAATCACAAATTTACCATGCGATAAATGCTGCGCCCGAGATCGATAGACTTCTTGAAGAATCCGAAAAACTCCGTTCACCGCTCGCATCACAGAGACAAACGTCTCAGATCCTGGGAAAATCAAAATTTCCCCATACAACAGCACCACCGACCCAAAAGCGCATCTACAATCTTTCCAGATTGCGATGGGATGGTGCAAATTTAGGGAACATGAATGAGATGCTGGCTACTTTTTCCTCTTCGTCGAAAACCTACAAGGGAGTGCGCTCGAATGGTTTTCTTGCTTAAAGCGGAACTCCATCGGAAGCTTTCAACATCTCACGTCTGAGTTTCTCAAGCAATATTCCATGTTTATGGATAGAGAAACCTCTGACGTGGATTTATGGAGCCTGTCTCAGATAGAGGACGAACCACTATGCGATTTCATGTCCAGATCAAGCTAGTAATGGCAAGAGTCACTGGAATCAGTGACAAAGTGGCAGTCAACGCGCTCAGAAAAACTCTCTGGTTCAAGTCGAAGTTCCGACAGTGGATATCCTTTGAAAAACGCATACGATCCAGGATGCGCCTCATAAAGGAACTGACTTCATCATTATGGAGGAAGAGATGAAAGACCTCTCGCAGAAGCACAATCCGCATAGACCTTCCGCAAAAAAAAGGTCCTCCCGTAACGACAAGTATTTCCATCATGAGGGGGAAGATATCCAAGGTGAGCACAACTACGCTATCAACTCCGAGCAAGGTAAGACATCAGGAAACACCTGGACCAGGAACCAGTTCAAGGACAAGAGGCCACTCCACCGTGAACTGTAAAGTACTAGGAGCAAGGCTGGCGATAAAACTCCTGGCTGGCGAACTTTCCAAAGTGACCTGCGTAAACGATCTCCTCCTAGAGTCCGACCACCCGTCAAGGAATGATACGAATCCTACCTCTGAAAATGATCCGCAAGAAAATCAGTCGGCCAAGAAACGCGGAAGAGGACGGGACGATAAAGGAAACGACAACAATCGTCGCGGGTTAACATGATTATCGGAGGATCGCAGTTCTACCACGACTCAGTCTCATCCATCAAGGCTTACCAGAAAAAGCTGAAACAAGCTCTAGCTGGCCGACTTGGTCCCCACCCGACGATCTCCCGAATGATACGCTCGTTTTCAAGGAGCAAGAGACCACCGACATTGACAAACCTCACTGTGATCCGCTCATCATCGACTTCGTGATCGGGGATCTTGAAGTTGGCAGGATCCTGTCTGATACGGGAAGCACGGTCAACGTCTTCTTTTGTGATACCCTCTCCAGGATGAACATCAAGCTCAAAGGGTCATTCTAACGCCAAAACCCTTAACTGGCTTTCCTGGCGTAATATCAATGACTGTCGGATCGTTCAAGCTCCCGGTCATGGCAAAAGAAGTCACAAAGATCGTCGACTTCACAGTAGTCGATAACCCGGCCATTTATAACGTCATCATGGGAACACCATGGATAAACACCATGAAAGCAGTCCCATCGGCGTATTATCTGGGCATCAAATTTCTGACTCCAAACAAAATCACAGCAATTGGGGATGCCAGAAACAGTTACGCCTTTGCTTTCTAGCCGAACATAAGCTTAGGAAAATCACGACGACTTCAATGGTAAACCCAAATGCGTGAAGACAAGCACATCGACACCCAAAAACGCTTTGAAAGAAGATAACTCGGAAAAGACTAACTCAGCATCAGATAATGAAAAAATCTCCGAGCCCAATACCCAAACCCAACCGGAGGAGACAAACCCGGAAGAAAACATTGATCCAGTCACAGTCATTGCAACTATGGTGATCGACGCACCAGCAAATGCCGAGTAAAAATACTCGCGGCACACACTGAACTACGAGATGGCTTGATCCTCGAAAGGTGTTGAATCTGAAATCGGTAACCTAGTTCGGTGAATCGATTTCGATGGTGAGTTTTAGTCGATAGATGATCTTAGAGAACGATTTTGTTTTATTTAATGACTTTGAGAGTTTGTATGAAGAAATAAGCAAGAACAAAGTAATCCAAAGGAAACCCTAGCTTCTAGGCTTATTCTCCAGAGTTTTTTGTGTCCCCTCTCCTCATTCAACCTTCTCCTTTTATAATCACCTTTCAAGTCGGTGTGGGCCTTATGGGCCGACTTCGATGCTTTCTGGGCCGAGATCTCGTCAAGATGGGCCTATGGGGTAGATGCAATCTATCCCCAACAATAAGTCCCCCCCCCAGTTCGTCGAAAGGGTCATCTCGTTACTTTCCGATGAATTTCTATGTATGGGTTCGTTGATGCCGGGATCTCGGTTACTGAGCTTTAGAGTCGCCCTCAGCTTTACAATCTATCTCGGTATGTTCTCTTGAAACAGCTACGCGGTGCTCCACTTTCTTCCATGTTACCTCGGTATTCGGAGTTAGTGGGGCACGTGTCATCGTTTATAGGTTTTAGACCTAATTATGATGACTGCTCGTCTTCCGCGCTATGTCTCTTATAAAAACCTTCCTTCCGCCTCTGATTCTTTTTATATGCTCTCCATTTCTTCGATAAGGTATTCTCTCTGACTTCTCTCTTCTTTCTCTCTCTAAAACTTTTACTCCCGTTCAAAGATGACATCTCCCATCCGCCGCTGTTCATTGAAAGGAAAAGCGATTGCCACCTCGTCTGATTCTGATAACGGCAGCTCTCCCCGGCTTCTTGGCCCCAGAGCGATCACCCTCGGAGGAATGATTCCGAGACAGACGAGCGAAGACTTAGCGGCGTTGAACGAGAACGAACGCGGCGTCGTTCAATTTAGTCTAGGTCTCGAGGATAGAGATGCTTCCGGTCGGGCCGCCATAGATGACGTGGAAGAAGTTTTACCGGGTTCGCAACCAGAAGAACTCTCTTCTGTCACCGAAGATGAAGCCGCAGCCGAGAAGGAGATAAACCTGCGTTTGTCCGACTTGCTTCCTATACGTTGGACCGGAACCGACTTCGAATTCGATGAAGAGATTGACCCAGAGCAGGAGCGTCGTCTAAGTGTTAAGAAGAATCAAAGATGGGAGAACCATTTCCCTACTCGATCGTCGTTCAAAAGCGTTCGCAGATTGATTCTTCAGACTAATCCTCCTGCAGGGTTCTCGTTCCTCATTCCGGCTGACCATCAAAAGCCTTGGACTCCACCTGCAGGTTACGCGTGCGTCTACGAGTCGTGGTTCACCAGTTGCTCACTATGGTGGCCCTTACCGGAATTTTTGACGACATACTGCCATAGGAGGAGGATAGCTCTTGGTCAGTACACCGCCAACGGGATTAGAATCCTTGTTACTCTCACTGTCCTCGCCGCCGAGTTGGGAATCTCAATGTCGGTTCACCTCTTCGAGGAGCTTACGACGCCCAGCATCACGGCAAAAACCGGGTTTTTCTATGGGAAGATGGTTCCGAAGTACAACGTTATCACCGGGAAACCGTCAAAAGTCAACTTCTGGAACCGGGCCTACTTCTACGTCAAGATTAATGATGCTTCCTTTGAGGACCCTTCCATAGTTTTGAATGGCTATTTCAATGCTAACATTGGTATGAATCCCGAGATCTTGACTATTGCAATTCTACTGATCCACTTCATCTGTTTTTCCTTTTTGATGCAGATCGGCTCTCCAAGTGGTCGCAAGGCGGTACCCAATCTTTTCTAGAAGAAGTGGAAGCCATTAGGACATTGAGTCATCAACACTGGCCTGATATCAGCGAAGCCCGAATTCAAGCCGCTTTAAAGAGACTTAGCCGAGGTAAGTTTATCCTTCTTCAACTGTCTCTCATCTTCCGATATTGTTTATACTGATAAAGTACGCGGCTTTGAAAAAATATGCAGCTACCGATTCCTCACCATACCGCAATCCGATAATGGGAAAGGTTAACCTATCATCTCTCCCTTCTTATGCCGATACCATCGGTACTCCGATTCACGGAGGCGGTTCGTCTGATTCCGGCCGTCCTGTTAAGAGAAGGAGGCCCACAAATACCGAGGAATCGCCCAACAGAAGTGGCCCAACACGACTTTCCCTGAATGAGGGGTTGGTTGAAAGCGCAAACGATGCCAGCCAGCATCAAGGGCCTTTTCGGGAAGAATTACCTGTGCTTTCTTCCACCGTTCCGACGGATGTTGTTACTGCCGACGAAATGCTACCTGGAGAGCATCCAGTAATTCCTCAAGAAACAGAGGTTCAAGATACGCAAGTTGCCGAGATCGACGCGGCTAATCGAGAGGAAACTGTTGGATACCCCCATGTTCTTGACTTCCGCTACCAACATACCTCTGTCCCTTTTGTCGAAGACAGCGAAGCACCGGCACGTCTATTCCGGAAAATCCAGCTCAAGAAGAAAGGGATGCCTGAGCTGGAAGAGCTCTCGCAGAGTAACCGGTATCGCGAAATGACTAGAGCCGGGGCTATTGTAAGCGTTTTTTCAACATTTTTAATCTTTTCTTTTTATGCGACATCATTCCACAATCTTCTTTTCCCCTTCAGTTTTTCGGGAGTGCGAACCTCATGGTGAGGGATTATGAAGCCAAGTTGAAGGCTCAAGACGAGAAGATAGCGTCAAAAACCGGAGCTTTGAAGAAGAAGAGGCGGGAGATTGCCGAGCTGGCCTACAAATGCAACACCTACGAGGAGCAGATCGGTACGTTGACCGCTGAGAAGGTTGCGGCCGTGGAGAATGCTGAAATTCTCTCGAAGGAGTTGGAAGAACTTAAAGCCTTGAACGGTGGCCTCGAGAATCGATGTCGCAATTTGGAGCAAGAAAACCTCGAGATTCTTTCGAGGTTCGAGACGACGACCAGAAGGTTGAGGGAATCTCGAGAGCACGAGGTCAGAAAAGAGAGACTCCGGGTTGACTCCGTCCTGAAGAACCAAATTGCTCCGACATACGAGAAGATGCGCCAATTTATCGAGGAGCAACCATCCATTCAATCGAAGCTGGCTCTGTTCTCCCAGGCAAAGGGGATTAGGGAATCCCTCGAGAAGATCCATTCACAGGGTCTATCAATGGAGGAGATTCTTCAACAAGCCAGGGATGACGAGATGAGGTATCACAGAGAGATCCAAGAGATGGAGGTCGTCGAGGCCTCGAAGATCGATCTTTCTCTGATTGGCATAGACGAACATGACTCCAATATGGCAATACTTTTTCCCCAAGACGTTGAGGATCTTCACTCCGGATAGGATGTACTCTTTATTATGTTGTTTTTATTATCTATTATGTAAAGACTTATTGCCGTGTTTGGCTTTTTTCTTTTAATGAAGTATGTTAGTTCCCCAAAATTTTATCGAGAGAATCAAACGACATGGTAGTCGTACCCATCCATACTTCGTGTTACTTACTAGGTAAACAAATAGGAACTATCTCGTCAGATAGACCGACGATGTCACCATGTGAAGTTTAGGAAGAAACATATTAAAACCTTTCAAAAAGTTTGAATAGTCTTTCCTTTTATCTACTGTGATTACGATATCATTCGATTCGCGATCTCTTATCTGATCAGAACATGAGATAGAAGTCCCTTCGGCGCAATGCCCTACTGTGGACTTGGTGCCGACCTTCTGTTCTTTTTGAAGAAGAGAAGGTGACTAGACTCGACGAGAACCGATTTAGGTTTTTGCCTAACAGCGATCTTGGGAAGACCGTCACGCGATTGCGTATAAGTATTTTTTTTGTTTTTTTTTTTTTTTTTTTTAACTGAACCCGGTCAAAGGCTGCTC